>JADBJO010008276.1:146741-151741 GCA_016801955.1 Conus betulinus | reverse complement strand
ACACACACTTACAACACACCACACATACACTCGTGCGCACGCGCGCGAGCACACACACACACACACACACACACACACACACACACACACACACACTCAAAAATTAAAAGTCTGAACTAAAAGGAGCGAACAAGGATTCTGTCTTTCAGTGACATATTTCCTCTCCTGACATCAACAGGCGATGCGAATCACACACAACACTGAAAAAGCACCGACAGCCTTTTTTTTTTTTGTTTTTGTTTGTTTTTTTTCTTACCATCAATCTCCCTTCCCTGGTTGTCTCCCATCTTGTGTTAACGACCAGTACCACTAACTGAACTGCTGTAGCTCCTTGCCATCAGTAATCCATTTTCTCATTACGTCCCCTTGATGACGGAGGCAAGACTTGAAGAGCCAGAACAGCAAAGAGAAGTCAGCAGAGAAGAAGACGAAAGGTGGGTAAAGGGAGGTGGGAGCGAGGGGTACGTGGGCGTTGTGTGTCTGTGTGTGTGTGTGTGTGTGTGTGGGGGGGGGGATGGTAAATGTAGTAGAAGGATAATGCTCTCCTCCTGTGACACCCATTTACTCTTGTAGTGCCAGACTTTCTGGGAAACATGAAGACGGGAATGGAAGATGCCAGTGACCGGAATGATGCCATCGTTTGCTTCCTCATTTTGCAGGCATGACTTTTTTGTGTCTACCACGGCTCTCTCCTTCTGTCTCTCTGTCTGTCTCTCTGTCTGTGTCTGTCTGTCTGTCTGTCTGTCTGTCTCTCTCTCTCTCTCTCTCTCTCCTCTCTCTCTCTCTCTCTCTCTCTCCAAAAGGTCCATTTCTGTCTTGTAACGTTCATATTCTATAGTTTATGTGCCTACAAAAACAAAAGCAAAAAGGGAGACAAGTGAGAATGATATACCTAGGTGATGTATGGTCGTCTCGGCCACTAACAAGGAAAACCTCTAATGTCTCAACGTCATATTTTTCTCCGACAATACTAACAAGTAAAAGCGGGGGGGGGGGGGGGGGGGGGGGGGGCAAGAGGGTTGGAGAGGCAGAGGGAGGTCATATGTTTTGATGAATATTTTGTAAATCTTTAGCAGGGAGAAAACAAAATCACGTTTCTGAATGATGTATTTCACAATCAGATTATCAGGAAACGAGAACGAACGACGCGTCTAAATGACTAATGTCCCCTTTGAACACTAACAAGCGAGACTCAGAAAGATTTTTCCCTCGGAGTTATCATCGGTTCTGACTCCATTTCCCATACAGTACTTCGAACGAGACTATAAACCGAGCTTCCGTGTGTGAATGCACGCGTAAATCTCTGCACACACGTAAAATCCCGTCACCACCTTTCGGAAGAGAAGGCCAGTTTTGAACGATATTGACTGGATGACACGAGAAACGACTGAATGAAGCACCGGCTGGCAGTTCTTCAGTCGGCACTACCCAGGTAGGCAGCCCGTTGTGTAAACGAGTGTGGATTGTAAAGCGCTTAGAGCTTGGTCTCTAGTCGAGGATAGGCGCTATATAAGTATTCATTATATAATTGATAGTAATAGCACGTACAATACTAACAAGCATCGGAGGGGGGAAGGGGGGATGAAGTGAAGGGGAGGAGAGAGGACTCATGTGTGTAAATGAATTATTTCCACCTCTTGACTTCTTCATGGAATCTCCTGTGCGTGTCTGCACCCTATGTGAACACAGCGCAGGCTTCCTAGGGTGGTGCGGGACTGCTCTCAGCTGGTTTGTCCGGCAGTTGAGGACAGAGCTTCTCTGGGTCCCGCCCCACAGGTTCGGGTGCTTCGTTTTCTTGTCGGCCTTTTGGCGGTTATGTTGTTGTTGTTGTTGTCGTACCCTGACTGAAAGATTCCAGGGATCATCCAAACAGTCGAAGTACTTGAACACTATGGTACAAATGCATCAGCTGGGGATGAGAACATTACGTGTGTGACCGTTTATTTTTATCCCACCACATGGGCAGCCACACTCCGATTTCAGAGGATTTTTGGAGACTGATGATGTTATGCTAGGAGCTTGTCACAACTGAAGACAAACCCCGCGTAACTATCCAGAGCATAACAACATCTTGATGTAGCCTTGGTGTTCTAGCCTATGTCAATTGGCCTGACACAGCATAACGACATTTTGATGTAGCCTTGGTGTTCTAGCCTGTGTCAATTGTCCTGACACAGCCTTAAGCCAAGGCGGCGCCTTTTGGCTGACCTCTCAGTGATGACGAGGAAAAAGACCCACTGACCACAGGGAACACCTTTGGACAGCAGGACAGACTGGAGCCCGAGATCCTCTTCTGAAGCCACGCGAGATCTCACGTGGTGAAAGCTTGGCCGTGTCTGGAGTTGTACTGGCTTCACCTGTCCGCGGAACAGCAGCGAGCGAGGCCGCGGGATGCGCAGTACGGGTGCAGGACGATGGCGTCTTTCGCCGGTGGGCTCTGCAGTCATGAGCTGGTACACCCATGGGGACGCTCCCCTGGAGGTTCTGTCGCGTCACACTAAATGGTCTGTACACAATGGCATCTGCCAGGGAGGATTCATGTCCCTTGATGTCTTAATGGGATGCCCTGTGCGCGTGCCTGCACCCTGTGTGAACACAGCGCAGGCAGGCTGCCAAGGGTGGTGCCGGATTGCTCCCTGCTCGTGGGTTCGGCAGTTGAGGACAGTGCCTTTCTGGGTCCCATCTAGTATGTCTCTTGCTCTTTCTTGGTTTTCAATGCGTGGTGTGCATGCTACGACATAAAGGGATGGATCATACATGTAAAAGAAACGACTCATTCTTGTGCTTCTAATACAAAAAGCGAATATAAACCGGTAGCTAAACGACACATTTTCCACAAATTCCGATACTAACAATCAGGGGTAAGGCGGGGGTTGGTGGGATGGGGGGGGGGGGGGGGGGGGGGGGGTGGGGTGGGGGAGCGGGGGGGGGGTGGGGGGGGGGGGGGGTGGGGGGGGGGGGTTGGGGGGGGGGGGGGGGGGGGGGGGGGGGGGGGGGGGTGGGGGGGGGGGGGGGGGTGGGGGGGGGGGGGGGAGGGGGGGGGGATGGACTGGGGTATTTCGAGAAAAGGGGGGACTCGTGTTTTTTCCGATGAACCATTTTTTTTTCCTCAGCTCTTGACGCAAGAAGCAAAACATGTGTCCCTAGGCTGAACGAGGTATGTGCCCATCTCACACTAAGAAGGCAGACCCACGATCCTCATCTCCCGCCTCCCCATCTGACTCCCCCTCCCTCTATACCCCCCTCTCTCTCTCTCTCTCTCTCCTCTCTCTCCTCCTCTCTCTCTCTCTCTCTCTCTCTCCTCTTCACACACACACACACACACACACACACACACACACACACACACTTACGCACGCACGCACGCACGCTTGTCTCACGCACACAAGCAAGCACGCTTGCTTTCACCGAACCAGAGAGAGAGAGAGAGAGAGAGAGAGAGAGAGAGAGAGGAGGAGAGAGAGATGAGAGAGAGAGAAAGAGAGAGAGGGGGAGAAAAAAAATGAGAGAGAGAGGGAGAGAGAGAGAGGAGAGGGGGGGGGGAGGGGAGGAGAGAAATGTGTGTTAATGACATGGAGCGAATAAGGTTTCTGTCTTGTAGTGACGTAGTTCCCCTCCTGACATTAACAGGGGAGGTAAATCACAGACCAGACACAAAGTGGGCCGAAAGCATTTTGCTTGTTTTTTTTTTTTTCTTTTCTTTTCTCTTTTTTTCTTTTTTTGGTCCTTAGCATTAGTCTCCTCTTCCTAGCAGTCCCCCCCCCCCCCCCCCCCCTCCCCCCCCCCACACACCCACACCACCACCACCACCACCATCTTGTGCTAACGATCAGTTCCAGCAAGTCACGGTGATGGTATCTTGTGCCATCAATCATCCATTTCCCTCATTAAGTCTGGCTAATGACAGAGAGAGACCTGAAGAGGTGGGACTGTGAAGAAGACGTCGAGAAAGAGAAGAGGGTGCGGGGTGGGGGGGGGGGGGGGGGTGGCGTGGCGTGGAGGGGGGGGGAGGTTGGGGGAGAGGGAGGAACAGATGCGTGGGGAGAGGTGTGTATGCAAATGTAACAGCAGGAAAATGCTCCTCTGATCAGGCAATACCCATTAGTCTGGTATATCGTGCCTGTCTGTCTGTCTGTCTGTCTGTCTGTGTATCTGCTTGTTTGTCTGACGGTTGGCTGTCTGTCTGTCTGTTTATTTGTCTGTCTGTCGGACTTTCAGTCAGTCTGGCTACGTGTCTGTTTGTCTGTCTGTCGGTCTGTCTGTCTGTCGGTCTGCTCATGTGTTTGACTGTCAGTCTGTTTTTGCCTGTCAGTCGGTCGGTCGGTCCGGTCGGTCGGTCTCAGTCGCTCTCTCTCTCTCTCTCTCTCTCTCTCTCCTCTCCTCCTCTCTCTCTCTCTCTCTACCCCTCTCTCTCTCTCTCTCTCTCTATAGATAGATAGATAGATAGGGAGAGAGATAGCGCGAGAGAGATAGAGGGATAGAAAAAAATGTGCATACCATAAAGGTAAATATAGTTATATATAATATAATACATGATATAGGTAGATAGATAGATCGATGTCTGGATAGGGTAGACAGGTAGATAGATATGTGTATATGGAGAGTAGATATATCGAGGCGTGGCACTGAGAGAGACAGAGAGATATGCAGATCGCTCTATTTTTTCCCCCATTTGCATGTCGCGTCCACTAAACTGTCCCTGTCAAAACTTGCTGTCCCTACCCCACGTGTCCTTTGATATCCGTCCCTTCATACCCCCACCCCTACTACATCACATTCCTCACTCCCTCTCCCTCCTCTCCTCCCACCCATCCTGCTGACCAAGAAGAAGAAGAAGAGAGGAGGGAGGAGGAGAAGAAGAAGGGAGGGAGGAGGAGAGGAGGAAGAAGAAATAGGGGATCGGGGAGGGAAAACAGGAGGAGGAGAGAAGGAGAAGGAGAGGGAGAAGAGGAGGAGGAGGACAGGAGGAGAAGAAGAAGAAGAAGAAGAAGAAAGAAGAA
>JADBJO010008276.1:136741-141741 GCA_016801955.1 Conus betulinus | reverse complement strand
AGATGAATGAAGGACAGCCAAAGAGAACAAAGCAAACAAAGGAAAGTAGAGGTAAGAGAGAAGAAGAAGAAGAACAGAGCAGAGAAAGAAAAGAAGAAGAAAGAGGGAAAACGAAAGACGCAGAAGAAAGAAGAAGAAAGAAAAGGAAAGAAAGAAAAACGAAAGAAGAAGCAAGAAGACAAGAAGACGACGAAAGAACAACAACAACAAAAACAACGACACAACAACAACAGCAGCGCAACGGCAACAACAACAACAACAACAAAAACAAGAACGACGACGACAACAACAACAAGAAGGAAAGAACGAATAAGAAGGACGAGCAGACAGAAGAAGAAAGAGCGGGAAACAGCAGCAGCAACAGAACCCGCAGGGAGGAGGACGGAGGGGAGGGAAGGGGAGGAGGAGGAGGTATCTATGTTTTCTTTCGCATCTGTGAATGCAAACGGTTGTGCAGGAGCTGGTAACAAAACATTGTGCGCTCCACTTCATGTCATTAACTCTGTCAAGGGTTTTAACACAGCAAGGAAGAAAGGACAACTCCTGTGAAACCAAACGTCACCGCACTTCAGAAACGGTGTTTTTGTATTAACTGGCTTTCATCTGAAGATGTTTTTTGTCTCGTTTCAAAATGTGCAATGAAATTTGAAAGACTTGCAGAGGACAGTGCAGCTACTGAACATGGGAATCGGTTTACCTCTGTTATGTGTACTCTGGACGAATTACGAATTTCCCACATAGTACGTTGCTAAATTAATGAAGAATGAATAAGAATAGGTTTGGGTCTGTTTTATGTTCGACTTGCGTGCACGAAGAGGTAACAGAAAGGAATATATAAATATCTTAATAGTGAAGTTATTTGGCCTGAAAACGGCAACAAAACAAAAGATCGGGGCTTAAAACGAACAGGAGGAGAGGAGGAGAAGAGACCCAGGTGAAGAAGACAACGAACGACGAAAGAGAGGAACGAGGCAGAACAGAAAGGCACCGAAAGAGAAGAGAAGAGAAGAGCAGAAGAGCGAAGAAGGGCAAGAGAGCCCAGGGAGGAGAGAAATAGAAAGGAAAACGCGACAGGGGAAAAAAAAGGAAAGAGGAAAAGAGGAAAGAGAAAAGGCAAGGAAAAGAAAAAGAAAAGCAGAAGGACAGAAGAAGGGAAGGCAGAGAGCAGAGCGCCCGGAAAGAGGAAGGGAAAGAAGAGCAAGAAGGCAAAGAGAAAGGAAAGAGGAAGCGAAGAAACGGAGCCCGTTAGCAAAGAAGAAGAAAGAACCAAGTAAAGGGGGAAAAGGAAGAGAAGCGTGAAAGCAAAAAGACAGAAGAAAGCAAAAGAAGAAAGAGAAAAAGAAAGTAGACAAGAGAGAGAGCAAGAAAAGAAGGGCGCGAAACGAAAAGACGAAGGGAAAAGACAAGGAGAAGGAAGACAAAAGAGAAGAAGAGCAAGGGAAGAGGAAGGAAGAGAAAAGAAATAGAGAAGAGAGAAGAAGAATCAGGAAAGAAGCAAACAGAAAAGGGACACGAGAAGAGAAGCGGCAGAAGCGGAAAAGGGAGAAGAAGAGAACAGATTTACTTTTGCTTCTATGAAGGGAAAATGATGTGCATGTGCAAACCGCTTCTCTCCGCTGTCAATGTTGAATCCATGTAATTCATTTGAAAAAAGCTGGAATAGAAATGAACCGCAGCTAATGATAAACCACCTCGGCCATTTAGCAGGCTGCGTAAACTTTCCTTTCCTCGGAAGATGTTTGGCATGTATGTTTATTTTGATTGTGTCGACGCAAATGTTGACACGGGGAATCGGTTTACGGTTTTGAATAGAGTCATGATGAATGTTCCACGTGGATTTGTTTGCTACGAATCAGCGCAGTTTGTGTCTGTTCTATCCCCCACGTCCCAAATGTTGTAAAATGATAACATGTTTTGAATCATGTTAGTTTGTTTCGTGCGTGCGCGCGCGCGCGCGCGCGCGTGCGTGTGTGTGTGTGGTGTGGTGTGTGTGTGTGTGTGTGTGTGTGTGTGTGTGTTGTTTATGTTTGTGTGAGTGTCCGTGTGCGTGTGTGTGTGCGTGTGTGTTTGTGTGTGTGTGTGTGTGGTGTGTGTGTGTGTGTGTGTGTGTGTGTGTGTGTCTGTGTGCGTGCGTCGTGCGTGAGTGTGTGTGTGTGTGTGTGTGTGTGTGTGTGTGCGTGAGTGCGTGCGTGCGTGCGTGCGTGCGTGCGTGCGTGTGTGCGTGCGTGCGTGTGCGTGCGTGCGTGCGTGCGTGCGTGCGTGCGTGCGTGCGTGTGTGTGTGGTGTGTGTGTGTGTGTGTGTGTGTGTGTGTGTGTGAGTGCGTGTGTGTGTGAGTGCACGCGCACGCGCCCGCGGGGCGTGTGGTGTCTAAACGCGCGAGCGTGCGTGCGTGTATGTTTCTGCCTATCTGCCTGCATATCTTGCCGAGAACCTTCCACTCCCTGGAAGACAAAGAGAGAAGCAAGCAAGGAGGAAATGCAGATTCATGTCCACCTCACTGATATGCATGCAAAAAACCATTCTCTTGAGACGTGTTCCAGAAGGGAACGTGAAGGGGGCGGGGGGGGGGGGGGGGGGGGGGGGCGGGGAGGCACCAAAGGTGGAAGAGAGGGGGGTAGAGAGTGAGAAATGAGAAAGGGTAGCGAGACAGTGAGCGGAAGACACACACAGAGAGAGAGAGGGAGGAGAATGAGAGAGAGAGAGAGAGATCTATATGCAGGGATAGATAGGTAGATACTCACGACGTACATTGATGCTTTCATGCCCGCAATACACACGCGCGAGCGGGGCCGCACACACACACACACACACACACACCACACACACACACACACCACACACACACACACACACACACACGCACACACACACGCACGCACGCACGCACGCAAGCACGCGCACGCACACACCGCACACACACACACACACGCACTCACACACACACACACACACGCACGCACGCACGCACGCACGCACACACGTAAGCTCGCACACACGCACGCACGCAGCACACGCACACACACACACACACACACGCGCGCACGCGCGCGCTTACTTGAGGCGCGCGCGCGCGGCTTATGAGGAGGAGGTGTAAGATGAGAAGAAGGTAGACAAACAAGCCCCGAAGCACGCAAAGTTAAGGCAATACTGAAATTAAATCGAGTCAGCCTTTGGTGGAGAACGCCGTATTGAAAATCTCCGCCTGCTGTGACGTTGCAGGGCAGTTAACTGATCCAGCCGTTTGAAATCCGTTGCTTGGTGTATCTCTGTCTCCGTCTCCCTATCTGTCCCTAACAAAATCTTATCAAACGAATGTGCTTTTATATGTGACGTCCACCACAAAATGAGTTGCTTGACATAGTTCAGCGTTTGTATGATATCATGTTTTCTAAAAGTTGTTTTTTTTCTGCTCTTTTCAATGGTGGAATTTTTTTGTTTTTTTTTGTTTTGGTTTTTGGTTTTTGCATCGAACGTTTAGGTTTCAAGAGACAGTGTTTTGAAGATGGTAGCCCTCGGAGAAGCGCTTTTGAGAAAAAATGAACAAAAACTGATGCACACATTCAGCATAATACTATAACATATCAGGTATTTTAGAATGTCATTTTCATACAGAAAGCAGTCAATATAAAAAATCACTTGGTGTATTTTGTGCAGGAGAACTTATAGTATCAGCTAGGGTCAAAATCTCGAAATCAACTCCTGACACCCCTTCTGCCTAGTTTGGAGGCTAACTGAAAACCCGGACAGATGACAAGCGACTCATTCGGTGGTGGAAGGTCACAAATCGGAATGGAAAATCTACATGTTAAGTAAAAAGGGGTCCGGAATAGCTCAGTTGGTAGAGAGCACACACACACACACACACACACACACACACACACACACACACACACACACACCACACACACACACACACACACACACACCACACACAACACACACACCGTCGCGCTCTCTCCACATACACGCTCACATGTTTGCACGTCCAGAGAGAGAGAGAGAGAGAGAGAGAGAGAGAGAGAGAGGGGGGGGGGGGGGGGGGGGACAGAGGCAGAGACCAACTGACAGACAGTTTGATGGACAGAGTGAAACTAAAGAGAGTCAAACAGATAGAGGGAGGGCGATACATAGAGAGAATGAGCGAGAGAAAAGAAAAAACAAATAGAGACAGAAAGGTAGACCGACAATCAAGCAGACACAAATAAATCATAGACAGAAAGACAATGGGGCAACTGATACGTACAACCATGAGAGCGGGAGGTGGGGGTGGGAGGGTGGGTAGAGTTGGGGCAGAGACCGAACATGTCTTTTTTCGTCGGGTTTTTTTTTTTTTTTTTTTTTTTTTTTTTTTTTTGTTTTACGTGAAATGCTGTCTCAGTGCGACAACTTTTCTACGGCAGCAATTTTTTTTTTTACATGAAATGCTGTCGCTGCGACATGATTTTATTTTTAGGCAACGACACGATTTTATGGACATTTCTCGTGAAATCCTGTCGCGCTACCAATTTTTATGAAATTAAGTCGCTCAGCGATAATTTTTTCACGAACCAGCTGCAGTATTTCCGAGAGAAATACTGTCGCCGCGACACGATTTTATGAGCGACAGTATTATATACGACACCGGACTCGTGATCCTGAGGTTACGGGTTTGAATTTCGGTACAGGGGGATGTTTTCCCTAGGAGTTAACATTGGTTCTGACTCCATTTCCCACACAGTCCAAATGAGACTATAAAACCGAGGTTCCGTTCCGTGTGTCCTCGCACGCACAACATCTTGCACACACGTAAAATCCCATCACCAACTTTCGGAAGAGAAGGCCAGTTTGGCCGTTGGTATGGATGACACGCAAACACATAGCATGCACCTTCCCCGAAGTTGGAGTATGGCTGCCTTAATGGCGGGATGAAAAAAAAAAAAAAAAAAACCGGTCATACACAAAAAGTGTCAGAATCTTCAACCCGAAGAAAAGGTGGACACTCAAACAACGAAGAAGAGGA
>JADBJO010008276.1:106741-109241 GCA_016801955.1 Conus betulinus | reverse complement strand
TGTTTGTTTTTTTTGTTTGTTTGCTTGCTTGTTTGTTTGCTTGCTTGCTTGTATGTTTGGTTTGTTTTTGTTTTCACTTTATGCCTCTGATCAATATTCTTGGTATTAATTAAGAAAAAAAAACATAAAGGGGGGGGGGCGAAAGATAAGAAAGGGAACCCATAGTATCCATTACACACCGTGGTACTAGAATTCAGAATCCATCTGATCACAATGTTCACATTACAAACCCATTCACCCGAGTATCTTCCTCCCATAGCGCACTTCAAAGCCCGTTCTTGGCTAATCAGTCAAGGCTATGAAAAGAGTGTGAAGAAGAAGAAAAAAAAAACGTGGGTTGCCCGATGCCACTCTGATGCTGATGTCTTCCGTGGGCTGTTCAGTGTAGGGGCTGTGGCAGGGAGGCCGGGTGTGGCTGTGGGGAAAGGGGCTGCAATGAGTGACGTGGAAGCAGTGCTGCTGAAAGGACATGGGAGAGGAGAAAACAAAACTATTTGCTATATTGAAGTCCTTGGATTTCATACTAACTTTTCCCATTAACAACAGTCAACTTTTAATATGTGCGGATTCGAAAGCAGCTCTTCTTTCGATAAAGTCGCCCCAGTTCACGCATACGCCAAGATATGATAATTGAAATAAATGATTTAATACACCTTCTTTCAATCAAAGGAATTACTGTGACTTTTTGCTGGGTGCCTTCTCATTGCGGCATAAATGGAAACGAAAGAGTAGATCGAGCTGCAAAACAAGCAGCCCAAAATAGTAATGATGCTGTGTCCGTTAATGTTCCATTAGATTTAAACAGAATGCTATTCATCATTAATAGAAAATCTCACGAAAACGCTAAAAATTTATTGTTAAATACAGACATACAGTATAGTCGTAATTGTTTTAATCAACATGACAGAGACAACACAAAAACAGACCATCCAAGCGTTTTATTTGCTCTCATCTAGAGAGATTGAGAGTCTTATTCATAGACTTCGTTCGTTTAAATTCAATCAAAACAAAATATTGTAACAATGTCAGCGCAGCCACGGCACCGGCAATCCACAGGGAGCAGTCAATGTCAAGTCGTCAAGAGGCAACCCACGGAGGAGACACTGCACTGCTGCCGAGTCACTTCGGTGGTGTTCAGTGGCGCCTGTTCTGATCTAACATACGCAGGACACCACCTACTAAGCCCCCTACTGACGACAATAATTGCTTAGTCGCGGAGCCGGCGTGAGTGAGCTCTCCCTCGGAGGGCGCCACCACGTCCGTCCAACGACAGCCCCCATGGACTCGCCGATACCGGTGACCCGACGGAACCAAACCAAGGCCACAGACGTGGAGAGGACATCGAAATTGAGGTCACCATGAGAGCAGGGCATGAAGGGCCACAGAATTTGAGACTTTTTTTTTTTTAATGCTGATCGATGAGAATGAGGATGATTAAGATGATGCTACGGATTTCCATTTCGGTCTGAGACTACATGACAGGGCTGTACTCTACGCTTCCTTTCATAATATATCCCGGCGTCAACCAGGCCCGAGAGATACAGGCACCTGCAGTGTTGGTCAGGAAATTTGAGCAACACTCTCAGAAACGCATCCATTTAAGTGGATGAAACTCGACTGTGTGGTGCCAGTCTTCCCAACTGAGTCGACACATCCACTTATTCTCATTCACCCACACACTCACTATTGTCTGAATCACTTTCAGTGGAAGGACATTAAATTGAAGAACAGTGACACACACACAGGCACAAACAAACAGGCACGCGCACGCACACACACACACACACACACACACACACACACACACACACACACACACCACACACACACACACTAACACACACACTAACACACTAACACACACACACACACACACACACACACACACACACACACACACATACACACACACACACCCCACGCACGCACGCACGCACGCACACACGCACGCACACACACACACACACACACACACACACACACACACACACACACACACACCACACACACAGATAGATAGATAGATAGATAGATAGATAGACACAGACAGACAGACAGATAGATAGATAGACAGATAGATAGATACATAGATAGAAAGATACATAGATAGATAGATGCATCCAGATATACATGCATGCGTACATACATATATGCCTACATACATACATACATACATACATACCATACATACAACATACATACATACATACATACATACATACATACATACATACATACATACATACATACTCACTTACTCACTTACTTACTTACTTACTTACTTAGATACATAGATAGATAGATGCATCCAGATATACATACATGCATACATACATACATACATACATACATACGTATGTGCATACATGCACTTACTTAGATACATAGATAGATAGATGCATCCAGATATACATACATGCATGCATGCATACATACATACATACATACATACATACATACACAAATGCATACACACATGCGTGCATAGGTACGTGCGTAC
>JADBJO010008276.1:26741-104241 GCA_016801955.1 Conus betulinus | reverse complement strand
GATACGATATTGATGCACGACGACGACGACGATGATGATGATGATGATGATGATGATGATGATGATGATGATGATGATGCGATGATGATGGTATGATGATGATGATGGCGGCGATGGGGTGGTTTGTGATCTTTATGACGATGATAATGATGATGATGATGATGATGGAGGGTGGTGGTGGTGGTGTGGTGGGTGGTGGTGGTGATGGTGGTGGTAGTAGAGTAGTGGCTGGTGACGGTGACGGCGGCGGTGGTGGTGGCAACGGGTGGTTAGTATCGTGCTAATGGTGGTCTGATGCTGACGGCAGCATCGATGGCGATGATGGTGGTGTGACAGTGGTGATACCGGTGATGCTATGTTCATGTGATGGAGGGGAGGATAATGCATGTAGTGTGGTGATGAGCTGAAGCTGTGTGGTGGTATTGGTGCTGTTGGTCGTGCTGGTGATGATGCTAAACGAGCATGCGATGTGCAGACAGAGACAAAACGAGCTGTCCCTCGCTCCATACTGTTGTGTCTATATCTAATTGTCTGTGTAGGTGTGTGTGTGTGTGTGTGGTGTGTGTGGTGTGTGGTGTGTGTGTGTGTGTGTGTGTGTGTGTGTGTTTGCTGGTGTGCCTATCTCCCCACTACTCTCTCTCGCTCTCTCTCTCTCTCTCTCCTCTCTCTCATCTCTCTCTCTCTCTCTCTCCTCTCTCTACTCTCTCTCTGTCGGTCTCTCTCTCTCGTCTCTCTCTTTCACTCAGTCTGTCCTGTCTGTCTGTCTAGCCGTCTCTCTCTCTCTCCTCTCTCCTCTCGTCTCAGAGAATCTCTTATCTCTCTCAGACTGTCTGTCTGCCTTTCTCTGTCTGTCTGTATTGTCGCAGTCTGTCCTATTGTCTCTCGTCTGTGGTCTTGTATTTTTTATTTCTATTTTCCGCTCCCCCCCCCTCTTTCCTCCTCCCTCTCTCCGCCTCTCATCTCTTCTCCTCCTCTCTCTCGCGGTTCTCTCTGACTCCTCTCTCTCTACACTCTCTCTCTCTCCTCTCTCTCTGATCGCTCTCTCTCTCTCTCTCTACTGTCTGATGTCTATTGTCGTCTCTCTGAGAGGTCCTCTCTCTCTCTCTCGCTCTCTCTCTTCTGTCTTGTCTGTTCTCTCTCTCTCTCTACCTCTCTCTCTCTACACCCTCTCCTCTCTCTCTCTCTCCGCTCTCTCTCTCTCTCTCCGCTCTCTGTCTGCCCGACATGCCTGTCCGTCCGTCTGTCTGTCTGTCTGTCTCTCTGTATCTCTCTCTCTCTTCTCTCTTTCTCTCTCTCTCTATCTCTCTCTCTCTCCCTCTCTACTCTCTCTCTCTCGGGCTCGCTCGCTCGCTCGCTCGCTCTCTCTCTGACTCTCTCTCTCTCTCATTCTCTCCAAACATTCTTACAGATGTTTTCATGTCCTCTTGTTAGGAAAGTTGTTACGCGAAGGGAAAAATACACGCCGAAATCAACATCAAATTAAAGTCTACTGGAGTTGTGATGGCAATAAGTGATTTCAATTAAGAAAGTCGATAGACAAAAAGAAACTAACAAGGTGTGATACGTGCACACATTCAACAGAGTAATCATGCGTTGAATCACAGCATGAAACGTGCGCGCGCGCGCGCTGACAAACAAGAAGCTCCAATTAAAAAAAAAAAAAGTTTTTTTTTTTTTTTCTCAAAACATTTCACATCCAGTGCCAGTCGCATTATTGCCCAGACAGCTTTGCAAGGTCTTTTATAGGCGGCTTTATGTCTAAATCAAACAAACGAAAATCAAATAAAGCATAAAAGCATCTCGTTGTATCGTGCTGTTAATTGTTGCATTATGTTTTGCAATCTTTTTTCCCTTCATTTTCTCTTTATTCTCCGCCCATCCTCATATTCCTGTACTCCGACTCCTTATTATCATCTTCTTCATTTTCTGCTTCTTCTTCTCTATTTTCTTCTCTTTTCTTCTTATTCTTCAGTTCTTCTTCTCCTTCTCCCTTATGATTCTTCTTCTGCTTTATTCTCCCTGTTTCGTTCTTCTTCTTTCTCCTTTTCTTCTTCCTTCTCTTCTCCTTCTCCTTTTTCCTCGATTTTCCTTCTGCTTCTCTTCTGTTTTCGTCTTCTTCTTCTCGTCTGCTATTTCTTAGTATTATTCTTTCTTCGTCTTCTCTTCTTCTCCTCATTCCTTAGTATTTAAACAGCAGCACGCGCTTGCTGCTGCTGCTGCTGGTACTAATATTACTGCTGGCTGCTGCTGCGAATACTACTTTTAGGTTCTTTCCTTCTTCTTTTTCTTCTTCTTCTTTATCTTCTTCTAAGTGACCCCCCCCCCACACCCACACACACCCGCGGCCCACTCCTCATCGTGTTTACTTTGCCCATTCCATCCCCCTACCCCCACCCCCCACCCCCACCACCGAACCCCCTCAATCAAGATCCCTTCTATGTGGGTGTGTTGGGGGGGAGGGAGAGGGGAGGAAGGGGGGGGAGGGGTAGGCTCATTCCCGTGGGCTACTCCTCAGGACAAGCAGACGAGTGTCGACAAAGAGTGGAGAAGCGGCAGGGAGTGTGTCAGCTTAGTGTCAGTGTCTGGTGTCAGCTTAGTGTCGCAATGAGCCTGACTTGTGGGGGTCATTCCAGAGCCCCTGCATCAGGATCCCGTGTTGTCTGGTCGGAACGAGAGAGGTGGGGGGGGGGGGTTGAGATGGGGGAGAGGCGAGAAGAGAGAGCGGAAGAGAGAGGGGGGGAGAGAGATGATAGGATCGGAGACGAGAGCGGAGAGAGGGAAAGATGATGGAGAGAGAGAGGGGTGGGAAGAGAGAGAGAGAGAGAGAAAGAGAGAGAGAACACACACTGGGTGAGAGGGGGGAAGAGGGATAGAAATGAGAGGGTGGGAATGAGAGTAGAGCGAGATAGAGCGAGAGAGAAGAAGAGGGTGGGAAGAGGAGAGTGGAGAAAGATTGTGGAGAGAGAGATAGTGGGTTGGTGTAGGTAGATTGGAAGATAGACTAGAGATACAGTATCTATATAAGAGATATAGATAAAGACAGATTTTTTTTTATATATATTATTTTTGGTTTAGAGAGAGAGCTATAGATTATATGATATATAAGATAGAGAGATAATAGAGTCGAGGCGAGTGGAATAAAGATCAACTCAAAACAGCCATTTTAACTGTAAAGTTCCCTGGCAAAATGGATACCAAAGGTGCCTTTTCTAAAGAGTGAAAAAAAAAAATAGTTGAAAAATATTTGACAAGGGATAATTATTATTTTATCGAAAAGAAACAGAGGGAAAATCTTACGAATATGGACAAGAAATCATTCTACTGGTTCACAATTGTAAGTATTAAGCAGTTAGTTTTGAGATTACTGTACGACGATCACTTAGTTTTTAACGCATATCTATCTTTTTACATTTAACAGACATCATTTTCAAATTCAACGCAAGTGGACGCTTCTCTCATTTTCTTTACATATTCACAGTCACGTACACTTCGGCGAAATCTTGTCATGGCATAGGAAATTGTTGTTTTTTTAACAAACAAAACAAAAAAGCATGACAAGTATTTAAATAAAAAAAAATCATAAATGTACACCGCTGCGTTCGTCTAATCCGGAGGCCTTGATGACTGTAAGTCTCTGTCTGCAGTACGTGACGTACTCTTCTATCTCCTCTCTCTGCTATATATATATATATAATATAATTATATATAATATATATAGAGGAGAGAGAGACGAGGGGGTGAGAGAGAGAGAGGGAAGGGGAGAGAGGTGATGAGAGAGACGAGAGAGGAGAGACACACCACACCACACTTGTATATATAATCATATATATATATCTATATATAGATATCCAATTATATTTCCATAGTGATAAAACAATAACGTGTCAACAGCCCACCACAGAGTGAGGGGAAGGCATTGTGGGTTGGTGTGGTCTGGGGAAAAAAAAAAACGCTTTCGCCAATAGGCTCTTCAGGAAAAGATGTTACTTACATGATAGAAAGAATATATTTCCATATAGAAAATATATTATATATATATTGGTGTTTGTGTGTGTGTGGGGTGTTGTGTGTGTGTGTGTGTGTGTGGGGGGGTGTGTGCGGTGTGGGGGTGTGGTCTTTGACCCTCACTCATACCAGTCGGAAGAAACGTGCACGTTTCCTCTGGTAAAGTGTCAACTGTTCGCCGTTAAGGCGATTGCTTCATGTCTCAAGGAGGGCACCATAACATTTTCCTTTTTTTCCTTTTTTTTTGACAAAAAACGGCTTCCGCATCTGGCTATCGAAATGTTAAGGTTACGAGAAAAGCCATTAAAATTCCCATAGCACTTTCGCTATAGGGCTAGGGTGACCTATCAGCGGCTCACGGCGGGGTGGCGGACTTGGGTGATGGAGAAGCAGAAGCTCATACCTCTTCTTCTGTCGCCTTGAAACCTTTTTCCAGAACTGAATCAGGTCCCCAGTCTACTGTTGGTGGAAACATGGGGTTTTCAAACTGAAAAATTGGCGATCCCATGAGTGGTTCGAATTCATACGCCCCCCCCTCACCCCTCACCCCCACCCCCCCCCCCCCTCCCCCCAAAGCAACACGCTCAAGTATTGGGCTACAAGAAATATACGGCAGACCAGGCAGGAGCGAGAGAGAGAGGAGAGAGGAGAGGAGAGGGGCGAGAGAGGGGAGAGAGAGAGCGAGAGAATAGGAAAGAGACAGAGACAGACAGAGAGAGAGAGAGAGAGAGATGGGGGGCGAGAGAGAGAGAGAGAGAGAGCGAGACAGAGAGAGAGACAGAGAGAGAGGCTCTTAAGCAATGTAAGATATTTATTAACTGTCTGGGTGTCGGAATATCACTGTGTGGTGGTTACGTTTGTTGGGTAATGGATGAAGCAGGTTAATTCCTCGATGTGTTTGCCATGACAAAATGTATACGTGAGTGTTGTTAAGGACAAAGGACGTAGTTGTGCGCGCGCGCGCGCGCAGCACGTGTGTGTGTGTGTGTGTGTGTGTGTGTGTGTGTGTTGTGTGTGGTGGGTGTGTGTGTTGTTGTGTTTGTGTTGTGTTGGCGTGCGGCGTGTGTGGTTGGTGGTGTGTGTTGGTGTGTGTGTGTGTGTGTGTGTGTGTGTGTGTGTGTGTTGTGTGGGTGTTGTTTTGGTGTGTGTGTGTGGTGTGTGTGTGTGTGTGTGTGTGTGTGTGTGTGTGTGTGCGTGTGTCTGTGTCTGTGGTGTGTGTTGTGTGTGTGTGTGTGTGTGTTGTTTGGTGCTTGCGTGCGCGTGTGTGTGTGTTGCGTGCGTGCGTGCGTGCCGTGCGGGCGTGCGTGCGTGCGTGCGTGTGTGTGTGGTAAATTGGTTGTGCGTGTGGGTCAAGTGTGTGTGGCGGGTGTGTGCGTGTTGTCTGTGTGTGTGTGTGTGTGTGTGGGTTGTTGTGTGTGTGTGTTTGTGTATGTGTGGTGTGTGTGTGTGGTGGGTGTGTGTGTGTGTGTGTGTGGTGTGTGTGTGGTGTGTGTTGGTGAGATAAGTTGTGTGTTCGGGTTAAGGTGTGTGGTGTGGTGTGTTGTGGGTGTGGTGTGTGTGGTGTGTGTGTGTGGTGTTGTGTGTGGTGTGTGTGTGTGTTGTGTGTGTTGATAAACATGACGATTAATCTGCTTTCCATTTCATTCACCCGGCATAAAAGAAAAGAGCCCTCTTTTTANATAAAATGTATTACAACATTAGTATATAGTATAATATATAGTATATAGAATATATACTATATAGTAGATATATTGTGCAGGTGGGTGTGTGGCTGTGCTGGTGTGTGTGTGTGTGTAGAACTATCCATGCGCTCTCGTTTTTGAAATGAATTGATGCCAGAATTACGTTCACGTCCTTTATTTTTAAAACGATTCTTTGTAATACAAGACCAATCCTGTCAGCATGTGGGTTACTTCGGTTTCATTTGCTGAAGGGACCGGTGTGAAGAAGTCATCTTTATACAAGCTTGCTCTGCCCATGAATTGCAAAACTAAAAAAAATCTTTTAGACAAACATATTCATGCAAGAAGGAACATATATTTGATAAAAATTGAAAATAAATCTAGGCCAAAATAAGAATGTGCCTTGTGTGTGTGTGTGTGTGTGTGGGTGTGTGTGTGTGTGTGCGCGCGCTTGTTTGCGTGCGTGCGTGCGTGCATGCGTGCGTGCGTGTTTGTGTGTTTGTGTGTATGTGTATGGGAAGGGGGAGGAGGTTAATAAAAATGTACCTTTCTTCTTAAAACAAACTTAAGGTATTGACCAATGAACATTTAAAGACATGTATATTTCTTTTAAAAAGAAGAAGAAGAGAAGAAGAAGAAGAGGAAGTTGGGTACGAAGTGGAATATTTAAAGGCTATAAGAAATAAGAATTTGAATATAGCGCATTTCAAATCTGAAAACTCAAAGTACAAGAACAAAGTCTCTCTCTCTCTCTCTCTCTCTCTCTCTCTCTCTCTCTCTTATCCATTCACACAAGCTCGCGCAGTATGCTAAAGAAGCTTCTTTTTTTTTTTTTAGATGTACTTTGACAGGTTCACATTTCAAACATGAAACGAAAGTTCTTTCTTTGGAGGTCCACACACCGTACCAATCACTGTCCATGCAAATGCAGGCCTCGCAGCTTTCTGAAAATGACGTGATGGGCGTCTATGGCAGCGTGGATCCAGCCTCGAATTTCAGCCAGTCGCACCACCGCTTTCACCGCTTCCTGCAGGGGGACCTGACTGGATTCACCGCTGCCCCAGACATCAAAGATGAACTGCGAGTAGGAGCAGAAAAGCTCCCAAGTCCTCCGAGATGCGCAGCGCGCGACGACGTCTCAGAAAGGAGTCTGGAAAATCCTTCAGGAGAACCAAGGAATATTCCACCACTTCCAAAAACCTCCTTCCTGCTTTGGGCTGCGTCCTTCAAGAAGGCTGAAACCATTCCTAGCACGGATGGCTTGCAGACACGTGTGGACATATCTGTCGCCGAATCTTCTTTAGACTCTGCAGAGGATGAGGGAAAAGCTCAGCTCCGAGGCATTTTCTTGTGATGTGTTGGATGAGAGTTGTGTTCCTTGCAGTCGCTGCCCTCACAGCTTTGCCAGACTGGCGACAGCATGGTCGTTTTGTTTCTCTTCGCGGTCTTGTCGATGTTCCACGGCTCTCTGCCTTAGAGACGTCCTTTGGCGCCTGTATCCTGACCATGGCAACTGCTGCTCCTTGGTACCGTCTGGGTGTTTGTCATATTCAAGGTGATGAACGACTACAGTGGTTGTCCGCTCTTTTTCCTGTTCTTTGCTCACACAAGCTTTCTCATAGTGAGCTTCGCCTGGACGGGCACAGAACCAGCAAAACAGCTGTCCACATCTGCACGTCATCTGGGGGGCAGCCACCGTTTTTAGCAACAAAACTCTTGCACGAAGGACAATGCTTTCCTTGCACAAGCGTTATCTTCTTTTCCCCCGGTCAAGGGTCTGCTTGGCTTCCTCTTCAGCCTTAAAGTCTTCATTTACTTCAGCCTCAAAGCCATCATGTACCTCAGCCCAACGATCAGTGGCGATGTCAGTGGCGACGGCAGAAAGCTAGGCTGGCTCTGTAGACATCAGTCTGTTTGCAGGAGGCTGGCCAGTGTGCAGGTGTCAGACACTGGAAGCAAACGTGGGTGCCACACTCACAGACGACGTCCTGTTGAAGTTGTAGCTCGCCACCCGGAGGCGGAGGGCAGGAGACTGATGACACGTCCGCATAGCTCGTTGGGACACCAACCACTTTTCTGTCTGCGAAGCGCCGACACGAACCTCCTCTTGCCTCAGGAGCAGCTTTTCCCACGGTGCGGAGAGGTGCTAAGGCCAGCAGCGCCCCAGCCTCCACCTCTTCCTGACAGTCAGACCCTGGACAGGTCAGACGAACAAAGCCTTCATGGAGACGCACGTGGATGTGCTGTGACCAACAGGAATCGCACACGTAGTGCTGGCATGTTATCAGGGATGTGGAGGGTGCGCTAGCATGCACGAAGGGGCTGATATCATCATAGCACACTCGCAGCGCAGAAAAGCGGTCTTTGCAGCACGTCTGACTTGGATGGCATTGCGACAGTAGTGTTAGATATGGCAGAGCCCTTTTGGACCACACGGTTTACAGATGGCACATAACTCTCTGATGAACCAAGGTGTTTGTACAGATGACGAGGTGTGAAACCTTGGCCGGCTGATCTTCAACAAAAAGAGGGAAATATTTCTTCTCTTTGAGAATGACCACCTGTCCTTGTATAAAGTTCATGACCTGACTGATCAAGTTTATCACTGTGCCTCTGAACAGTTCTGCTTCTTCCTGAGCGTGTATCTCCACAGCAACCAGTCCCTCGTACAGCTTGGAGTTGAGCAAAACTTTATAAACGTGATACTCGTCATTGTACACTCCATCGTGAACACAGATCAGATAAGAAAGAGAGCTCCTCAGTCTGTTCAGCGACTTTCGCCCTGGATCCCTTGCTTCTTTAGCAGCTTTCGCACACTGGATGTGATATCCAGGACAAACTTACGAGGTTTACAACCGATCTCAGAGTAAGACTCCCCAAAATGGTCCTTCAAGCTAGCAAAGGTAACCTCATCTTTAGGAAGCAGAACACGGGTTGATTCTGAAGGGATGGGAGAAACCGGTGGAATACGACGAGGAGGCGATTCATCATCCTCTTCGTCTTCGGCAAAATAGTCACGAGTCTCGCCGAGAAAACAATGTGGGATTTGTCACATTCTTTGTGCATAGACGCCTTGGTCTTTTTGCGACGAAGCTTGGCATTACCCTTGAGGACCTGCAACTGTTGAGCTTTCTCTATCAAAGAAGTAAGGAGGCACTCTGTTGTTGGGTTTCCTTCCTCCTTGACATCAAAGAGTAAGGGGGACTCCTCCTGGTTCACGAATGTAAGAGTGGTAGTCTGGGTCTGGGAGGTCTGCTTGTGACAAGAGGTTAGTTTCCAGTCGTCAATGTCTCCTAGGGTCACCCTCTCTCGCCGTCTCCCACGGCTGCTGTTTCCTGGACCTGCCATTCTGTGCGTGTTTCCTCCCTGTCCTTGAAGGCCACATCCACGTCCTGCTTGATGTACTTTGGATTGTGGGAGATGGAGCTGTTCGCAGGAGATGGGTAGTATACCTCATACTGTACCTGAAGAAAAAAAATGGAAATCATGAAACGAAATTTGAAACAAAAATTAAACAAAGATTTTTTTTTTTAAGGAAAGTAAGAAAGAAATGAATGTTAATACAATGATTTCAAAATGAGTATTCCCATTAAAATAAAATTACAAACAAGTAGGGTACCTCTTGCTCCTACAGCTAAGGCAATCAGCAGCTGCTACAGCTAAGACAATCAGCTTACAGCAGCGGCACAAGCTGTTTATCTAATTCGTCAGTGCAGCATTTCTAGCTCCGGTTGATTTGTCTGTTACAGATTCTGTATTGCACACTTGTTTTTCAGCAACAAGTCATAAAGTAGTTAAACTCTTGAGTGAAGAACTTGACTGGTACAAATACTATGCGCGTGTACGCATGCACTCACAAACACATGCTCACACACACACACACACGCACACGCGCGCGCATACACACACACACACACACACACACACACACACACACACACACACACATACGCGCGCGCGCGCACGCACACGCTGTAGGGATCATATCAAGAATATAGGTCGACTATTAAGCTTACCATGTTTGTATCCTCCATCTGCATAATCATACAAAGAAATCGTTTGCAAACCTACGTGTAACTCAAAATTGATAGTTATGTCAGAGCATCCCCCTCTCCTCCCCCCCCCCCCCCCCCCCCCCCCTCCCTCCCTCCTCCAGTACGAGTATATCTTTGAAAATGCTTTGCCGTGTTCAAATATTAATCACTTTAGAAGCATAAGAATTAATGTCAAAATTACTATTTCAAACTGACCAGCCATCATCTTTCACATAGTCCAGTGAGTCGTTTCTTGTAAATCGTTTCCCCATCATTCAAACCTCAGTGTTCCAGTATCCATCCAACTCCCTATCCCCTGACGGAATAGCTCAATTGGTATAGCGCCGGACTCGTGATCCTGGGGTCGTGGGTTCGATCATCATCATCTATGTAAGGAACCTACAACAGTTTTCTGAATACTGTGCAAGGTGTATACATAAGTATCTTGTTATTTACACTAGACTGGCGACTCTTGATTTGTGACATTGTTGGCAAAGTGATCGGTCACTTCGGCCTCGCCGAATGCAAACATGTCCGGGAATCCAAGATCTATCATTGTTATGCAACGTCCCACATATGCAGATTTACGAGCAAAATTCGTACCCGTAAAAATACACTTGTATTAACTGAAGCGGTCTATATCTTTTAGCGATTATTTACTACCGATGGTAAGAAGACACTGTTAACTTTGGTCGAATCTGTTAATTCACTAGGTAAAAACACTAGTCTGCCCTTCAGCTCCACACACAGCATTATTCGGCTGTTGTGGTTACCAACTGCACGGGCTCCGTTTATTGCTACAAATTCTTTAGATTTTTGTATGGCCGGTTTTCACAACTTTTGTTTTCTCTTATCACCAGTACCCGTCCACCCCCACCCCTCCCCTACACACACTCCAATAACCTGCTCTCACAGGGTTACAGGATGATGAAGTTCTGAACTTCAGTGTGTGCGCGCGCGCGCGCGCGTGTGTGTGTGTGTGAGTGCGCGTGCGCACGCGTGAGAGAGAGAGAGAGAGAGAGAGAGAGAGAGAGAGAGAGAGAGAGAGAGAGAATGCGAATGCGAACGTTTAATGCATATAGGCCATAAGCATCTATAAGAGAGAGAGAGAGAGAGAGAGAGAGAGAGAGAGAGAGAGAGAGAGGAGAGGCAGGAAGGAGACGGGGGGGGGGGGGGGGGGGGGGCTACCTCTGATTCTCCAAGCCCCTGGACTTTTCCCTGCTTGGTGGCGACTTGTATTATCTTGCCCACCGGCTTCTTGCCTTCATTCTTGTTCGCCAGGTATCGATTCACTTTGTCCATTTGCTCCCTCAGTTCTCTTCTCACAGTTCGTCGCGATTTACCGTCTGCAGCGAGAAAACGGAAACCAAAATAACGTCCATTCTTGGCTTGAATTCGCCGCGCCTTTCCACTGTTGCTATGGAAACTGACGCAGTTGACCGCGCGTTTCAGTTTGTGGCACTCCAGCACCGACACCCTCAGCTCCGGGTCTGCGATGTTGTCCGTCTGGATTTGACGAATCAGTGCCGAAGGCAGCAGCCATCGGGATCGTTTGTTGAGAGAGAGAGAGCCACGTCCACTGCCCTGTTATGCGGCACCGGGAACTTTCGATTCCTGTCGTCTGCTTTTTGTTCCGGTTCATTGGTTGTCCCTTCGACTTTCTGGAGGAGTTCTGGGCGAACTCTGCATACGATGCACGCCTGTCCATGGTAACGGCGACTGTGGCGAGAGTTGAACGCACGCAGGGTATTCCCGGAGTGAATCCCGCGATGGAACGTTTTTCGTACCATAACACTGTAAACTTCGTCGTCTGCTTTCACACGTACACGTACAGAAGGCGAGTTTCAGGGTAAAGAAACCGGAAAACTTGATGCTCTGTGCGCTGGAATTTTCTTCTAAAGCTCTGATTACTTCGTGTGTTCGTATATATATGGGCTCCGTCAGCGCCTATTTTTAGACAAGTTGTGTGGTGTTGTATCTCCGAGTTATTTATAGTTGAAAATTTGCAGCCTCGTTCTAGGGAAAAGCGTCAATTGAACATTTGACCTAAATCGGGTTAACCCGGTGGAGCTGTGTGTGTGTGTGTGTGTGTGTGTGTGTGGTGTGTGTAGGTGGGGGGGGGGGGGGGGGGGGGGGGGGAGAGAGAGAGAGAGAGAGAGAGAGAACTTGGATGTGGTTAACCACGGTTTGTTGTTTTGTTTTGTTGGGTTTTTTTCTCTGCTCTTGTGTGTGTGATGTTCGACCGAGATGAGGTTAACCTCGATTTTCCGAGTCAGCTTGAGACCTATAATGTTAGTAGTCGTAGTCTCTTCCCTCACTCCCGAGTCCACCAGCAGATAGGGGTGTCGGCGGGTTGGGGTGGAGAGTAGGTGAGGTTACACAAATTGAGCAATCACTACAACTAGCAGCCATCCCGTTCGATTTGAAATCAAAACAATACGTCCAGTGAAATACTCGCGCGCGCGCACACACACACACATGTACACACAAACTCGCGCACGCCCGCGCGCACCCGGCGTCATGCATAGGAGCTCGTTGAGACTGATGTTTATCATACCCATCACTCCATCTTCTCCCAACCCCTCCTGTATCTCTCTCCATCGCATTCACCCAGCCCTCTCTTCCCAATCCACAACTCGTAGTATCACGTTCGTGTATATACCCCCCATACACGTATCATATAAAAGTGGATCACTCCACTGATTTTTCTGCTTAGATTCCATTCAGCAATTAGCTTCTGTGGAAACTTTTTTTTTTTTTTTTTTAAACGCGTAATTGAAGAACTGTCAAAAGTTCTGAAGAATAACTCACGTACTGCTTTTTTTTTTTTTTTTTTTTCTTCTCCAAACCATGTAATTTCACACATTATTGTTCAAAATCAGTTTTGAAATAAAGCCAAAAAGTGATATGGATGTCAGCCATCTGTGCAGTTGAAAAGTGTGCGTGTGCGTGTGTGTGTCCGTGCGCGCGCGCGCGCGTTTGTGTGTGTGTGTATGCGCGCTAGGGGGATGCTAGCTCTTAATCACACAAATATGAATTATGTGATTACATGATGTACTTGTGAATTGACCTCCCTAATTATATAATACGCATGTTAAAAATAACTCCTTAATCCGTATCAGCAGCATTCAGTCGGCGACTTATGATGCGACAAGCAATGTACGTGGAAAAGGTGGAAAATCCATCTCTAGTCGCATTGATCTTGCCCCCCCCCCCCCCCCCCCGCCAAATTTTTCACCAGCTGCCATGGTGAAAATGTTCCCAGCACTGGCTGTGAGCTTATGGGTTCAAGCCTGATGACCGACATTTATTGATTTTTGACCGCGGCCAGCTCTTACCCGGAGTCCAGAGAAAACGTAAGACTGGAAGTATTCCACTCAATGGATGCATCTCCGAGAGAAAAGTCTAGCGCTAACCAACTCTGCAGGTATCCTCTTATTCCCCACGGACCAATCAATGCCAGAATTTAGCACAAAAAGCCACGAAGAATTGATACCACATCTAGTCTCAGACCAGCTTGGAACTTTCTATCGCAGTCATTGGTCAACATCAGTAACAGAAAAAGGCTCAAACTGTAGTCCTTCTTGTGGCGACAGCTATATCCTCTCCGTTTCTATGCCTGTTGCCCATGTTCTCAAAAGAGGTGATGAAAGATGCTTTTTCCATGCAGCTACCTGGACTACCTCGCAGAAAAAAGGCTTAATGCCAAGTCTAAAACCTTGTAGTCAGTTTTTCTTTTGCAGAGGCAGACATACATGGGCACGGAAGAGAGAAATTTCACCATTAACCTTGTTCTGTTTGCAAACCCATTTGGCCAATTCATTGGGCAGGATCCACTAAAACGCACATACTGACCGCCATGGTACAGTGGTTATGTTGAATTCTTGGCTTGGAGGTCATGGATCTGATTCCCAGCAAAGCCCTTTGTAGGATTTTTCAGCCTTGATGGGCTCTCACCCCGAGTCAAGTTTGTTACTACTGACTTTGGAAGACTGGAACCACACCATCAAGTTTCATCCAACGATGGACGCGTCTCTCCAATTTGCTGACAAACACTGGTGATGTTTGCATTTCTCAGGCCTGGTTGACGCTGCTATGTATTGTGAAAGCAAGGAATTATTACATCCCTGTCAAGCAGTCTTGATCAGATTTAACTCCATTAGCATCATCCATCCTAATCCTCATAGATCAACATTTAAAAAGTCCCAAATTCAATGCCCTTTATGCCATGCTCCATGGTGACCTCAATGTTCATTTCCTTTCCTTTATGTACTTGGTTAGTTATGTCATGGTCACCAGTATTGGCAAATTAAGGAGGACTGTTGCTGGATGGATGGGATGGTGCTTTTTAGATGGGGACACTTGCTCATGCTGGCCTTGCAACCAAACAAATATCGTGATCAGTAGGGGGCTTAGTAAGTGGTGTCTGCATTACATGCTGGATCAGAACAGGCACCAATGAGAGAGACCCAAGTGTGACCCAACATGGACCGCAGAGCAGTCTCTCCTCGCCTCTGGTGGTTGCCACCTGAAAACATACTGTCCCTGTGGGTTGCCAGTGCCAGGGTTGCAATAGGACAAACTACGGTGTGACTGGGGACAGGAGAGCCAGAGCAACACGAGGGTAAATGCCACTGACAGCACAGAAGACGAGGCTGTAAATCCAACCAACCAGTCATCCAATTAACTGTTGGCACAGCAAGCAGCATTTGGTTTGTTAGGAAGTTTGCCACTTTATCTACAATAGCTGGAAAAGCTCCTCGTCGTGCCTCTCGATCACAATTCTCGGTCTCTGTCCACATTAGAAAATCCTATAAATGTTAAACTGGTGTTTGATCCCACATGTAGACTACTACGCAAGCATTTTTCAGCCCTCTACATCATTAGTTTCAACTTCATCTCAAGCTGCAGCAGTGCTTGCATCACTCGAGGCCCAAGATGTTCCCATTGCACTGGTCAGCTTGCCTTTAAATATAAGTCCCAACTGGTCAGGTTGCCTTAAACTTTTGCCGCCTGTTGAATGGTGTACATGGTGGGTCTCCCAGGATTAATGTTTTTTGTATACAAATAAAGCCCATGCTTTAAACCTACTCAGTTATCAAGTGAAAATCATGATTGTGGGTTATTCATACCCAGGACCAGCAGTGAAAGTTGGATGTACCAACTGGTCTTGCACTCGATACACCTAATACCATCATACAGCCACAGCAATGCACATACACACTACAATCACTAGACTCTAGCTAATGGATGTCGACAGACCTGCTCTTGGTCTGCGTTTACAGAGTACAAAATGAAACCAGACATTCGACTGTCAGTACAATCACATTTATGGCTAGATTTTACATTGGAGTTACGTCTCGTGCGTTTGCAAAACACAAACCACATGTCTGCAATGCTGTAAAATGTTTCACTTTCAGTTTTGCTTGAAATTTTATTTCAGCACAGCGATTCATTTTGGGACATGTATGTGTGGCAAGAATATAAAGTTGTGTGCATACATGATAAATTTAACTCCAACAGGACTAAAAACAGAAAGTTGTATGCATGCACAACAAGTCCAATATCGGAGCAAAATTGCAGAATATATATGAACATGGGTATCTGCAGGCAAATACAGAACACACATCTTCATTCAACAAGGGTTGGGTAGGGGTGTACACTTCAGAAGTTAGCGCCAAATACCTATCCAGTACATGTCTGCTGCCACTTTCTTCAAAGGCTGTCAAATTTTTAAACGAAAATACTTTTCAGCAAATTCTTATGGAGTGAACAAAAAAAAAAAAAAAAGAAAAAAGAAAAAAAAAAAACCGATTCAGTAGACTTGAAACAAAAACCCAAAGAAAGTTTTTGTTGAAATTAACGAAGCCCAGTAGAAACCAAATGCCACTTCAATACAGTAACAGATGGAAAGAACAGTGCTCAAATTCATCCTGGGTTCTCTGTAAAGAAACACACTGTACTATTCCAAACATTTCAGCCCTCGTTCATTCAATACTATGAATGGGCAATGATTCTGCACCATTCTCTATTGAACAGTTGTATGCATGTTTATTTTGTTACCATTTTGTTTTAATCTGATGTATTCATCTTAAAGTGTTCTACAATTGCCCCATAATGTACTTGTGCATCAATCAGCTTGGGTATGAAATGCCTCAGGGAACAGACGTTGCACAATTTGTACCTAAAAACTTGTTTGAATTCATTATTACAGGATATCTATTGGGATACTCCCAGACACATTTTTGCCTGCAATGAGTGTGGTTATTCCCCCCCCCCCGCTTTTTTTTTTTTGTTATAGATTTTGTAATAAGCACTAGGAACTCGCTCAAAAATATCCTAAGATATCGTCCAATTTGAAAGACCACCACATGAGAGGTTTCCCTCCATTCACAATCACCATAAAACCGTTAAACCCACATGTACAAAGATTCCTTATCCTCTAAATTTGTCCAGTGAAGCGATTGGACCTATGGCCACTAAACTTTCTTCAATTACCGAATTTCTACCTACTTCAACATGGATTTTACCTTGCAAGGCATCTCCACAAGTCCTAAATTTTAAACAGCTATACACCTAATGCAAAATCATCCATTGAATGGACGTGGTTGTGCATTGAGTATTTACCTTTTAAGATATATCCTGTATCTCTCCTGCAAGGTCCAAATGTGTTGACAAATGAAATTCCGTAACTCTTTATGGGACCATTTTGTGAAATTTCCATGACCTACTTTCAGTCACAAAACCTTTCATTGTAAGGAAATGGACGATCAAATAGGCTTCAAGTCTGCTTGCATTTCTTAAACACTTCAAAATACCGATTTTCAATGTTTTTTTTTCCTGCTTTATTTTATGACCAGTGCAGGCCCCGTTTCATAAGTAATCAAATATTGGATCCCAACTCTTGTTCAATTAGTTGAACATGTAATCACATTTACCATCATCCCACCATTGTTTTTCGTCAAATTCCATTATATCTCCCTCGTACCTACAAAGCCCAGCTCAGAGATTGCATACACTAAGTTGTGGACTTTGAATTTTATACACACTCAATTATTATCGTTCTATGCAGCTAACTAAATTCTTGTTGGTGAGGGGGAGTGCTTCCCCAGGATCAAAGTATCATTCACAGCTTTATTTTTCTGTCCCTTGTGAGACAGTGAAAGGGCCGAAAAAACGAGGCTTACGCATTTCTGATCAAACATTTCTGTTGTTGTAGTCCAAGCAGAGGCATGTATCAAACTTTTGTACTAGTTAACTAGGGAAAAGTGACTTCCCAGAAAGTGATGACGTCATGTTTTGCACAACTGTATGCGTGTTATTGTTGTTTGAATATCGCCTGACCACTTGTGTACAAGTTTTCATGTGGTATCTACATAATCTACAGGAAAATATACCTAGTCGAGTTTGGTATAAAAAAAATTGTCGGGAATTCGCCTATTCAGTCATCTCAAGAGCACAGATATATTACATTTTTCACGACAACCACTAATCATCAAACTAGCAGCCCCACTTGTAATGGCCGCTCAGCAATACCGAACACATTGTTGCCAGGCCAGCTTTTACACAAATGACATTCAGTTCACCAAGTACAGCACGGTTAGCTGGCTGGTGGGGAGCAGCCTGCAGAAAACACCCTTTCCCTGACCTGCATTCATGGCTTGGCCTCTGCAGCTGCCGGCGGCTGTAAACTCCCCCGTCTCTTAAAACTAAGTAGCTTGCTCTGAACAGCTGTACATTAGCTGGCTTCGCACCCTTTAGGTTAAATTGTATTTCACAATTACGAATGTGAATCAGGATATCTGTATAGGGGAAAGCCAGAGGGAGCCTGTGGTTTACTTTCGTGAACTGGATCATATCGACACTAGCCTCAGCTTGAACATTCGGGAAAATGAAAAACAATCATGATTGTGGCACACAAGTAGTGCAGGGGGAAGAAGAAATGAAGCAGGAGGAAAAAGTCAAGGATAAAACATACAAAGTGCTGCTAAAAGGCATGTTAACAATAGAATGAAGGAGTAAGACAGATGAAGATGAACATCGTCGGTGACTGCAATATGGTTCCACAGAACCATTTTGTTCAGCAGAGACAATACACAAACACAGAAATCCAACCCCCACAAAATGAAATTAAAGACCTTGGCCTGTTGTCAAGAAACCTTTATTTGTGCAGCAACACAAACATCAAGTAATGCATCACTGTCATGACAGGCTGACTTTTTTTTTTTAGGCAGGAGCTTCACGGTTCAGCAGCTCCTTTTTCAGAGGACCCATAAAGTTGTGCTTCTCCTCGTGCGTCTGGAAGCGACCATGGCCCCACTTGCTGGAAGTGTCGATGAACTTCAGGGTGATCTTCTCCATGTGACGGCGCCGGAAGGTGGTCAGCAGGGACTGGAATATTAAAGGAAAAGAACTGTGAGAAAAACAAATCTGATACACTTCTATAGCTTCATTACCATAACAATGACACCCTATCTTTCATCAAAATTTTATTATGTATTGTGCATGCCCAATTCACTGATTTTCAAAACAACAACAAAAAAAAAACCCTCATATATGTCACCTCCCTTTTAAAGAAAATAAAGATTATGCTACAACAATAAAAGGAAAGAAATGTTCAATAACGTTGCCGTCAATCCAATTAATTTGTGTTGATAGTATCATCTGCATTCACTTTACAGGGTTCCCACTTCTTCACAGGAAAAAAATTCAAGGGTTTCAAGGGTTTCTGAAGGGGATATTTTAATTTTCAAGGGGCAAATTTAGCCGTACAATTGAAAAAAAAAAAGGGAATAATAACCTTACACACATGTAATCCAGCCATGATGATAAGGTGATTACACTTCTGTAGTCTTTTCCATGCTCAATATCATATATATACAAAAAATGAAAAATTAAGTCTTTATACAGAAATTGAGAAATCAGAAAAAAAGAAAACTTTCAATCTGCTTTCCGGACCAGTATCTGACATGAATGTCCAGCTGCTTCTGTTTCAAGTCCTTGTTCAATGATTCATCAAAAAGCATGACATATTCATTATTGTCTACCGGCAGCTGCAGCCGAGGCCTCCTCTCTAGCACATTTCGGGAGGAGCTCAGCAAACTTTACTTTTAAAATATAGCCACTGTATGTGCTGTCGTGTGGAAGTGTGTGTGAATGGTTGGCGGGCATGGACTAGCCTAATGCTTGTTCTGGGCAGGATAGGGAGCAGGGTAACCCCTCTTGAAAAGGTGAATGTGGGTAGCCTTCCTGCAGCTCCACACTTTACTGGGTTTTTTTTCCCCCCCCCCATTTCAAAATGGAGCGACTGATGGCAGAGAATGAAGCAAAATTTAGAAAGAGAGGGGTTTAGTTACCGCCAAGGACACTGACAAACAAAGCACAGGACAAGACACAATGCAATTTGACCTCTTGGGTCTTCTTCAGGAAAAAAAAAAAAAAAATCACATTTAACATTTAGGACGGTACAAACAAAGAACGAAGAGTGACTTATCTGTCCATGTGGTAGGAAGAATGGCCGCCAAGACAGAAACGACAGAGGGGATTATGGGAGAGGAAAAGGGGGGGGGGGGGGGGGGCGTGGTGGGGAGGGGGAAGTGAAACGATCGGGTTGTGTAGCTGGTTTTAGTGTATATTTGTGATGGTTGTGGTTAAGGTGGATTGATAATAATGCTAAGGGGGGCAGGAGGGGGGGGGATTTTTTTATTATATATATAATTATATATACAGAAGGGATAGTAATGATAATAATGATAGTGGTAGTAATTATAATAACTAGATGAATAAAATGAAGTAACTGTAATCACAAAAAAAATTAAGTGAATAAAATAGATAAATGATTTTTTTTGTTTTGTGGTGTGTGTGTGTAGGCTAGCTGGAAGGTAAGTTAGGGGGGCGGGGGTGTGGTATGAATGCCGTCTTTTTGAACAAGAAAGTAGGGTTTTTTTTTCCTTCTTTTCTTTCAACAAATGTGCACTTAAATGAGTCACTTAAAGTCTATGGAGACGACGTGACGATTGATTTTAAGATTCTGTCTGTGATTTCACTCTTTTTTCAGTTCTGATAGAAAAAAAGGAGCAATGCCAAAAGTTGCAAGATATCTACTTTTGGTTTCCCCACCGATAGTTCGTGGCAATCGAGGAATATGGAAACATTGCTGCAAACAGTTTCGCGTTGTCTTCAGCAGATCGGAAACTGTTATGATTGTTGATGGCATGAATCGTCCACAACACTTCAGCTTTCAACACATCTGTCCCACTTGCTGTTATTGTGGATTGGCTGACGATTCTTACTGAGGAAAGGGTCTGACCCGATTTGATGAATTTGATGATTGCCGAACGAAGTCCGTAAGACTACCGACCGGCCTACTCGCTTTTTTTCCAATTCCACGTATTTTTTCCGCTTTCCGTGATTTGCAACCGCCTATTCGCCCATTGTCCGAACATCAACGGTCTTTTTGTACATTTTACAGAAAAACGCATGTTTGTTGTCTCTGCATTCAGTGATCCAGCTTCAATATTCTTCCTTCCGTAGTCACAACGGATCAAATGCGCAATTTCCCCTAGGCATGATGACAGACGCAACAGTATCGGACTTCGCCCGAAGATGAGGGAGCATGCCGCCCTTTGTCGGAAGTTGAACTGCGCATGCGCAAACAATAACCGACTATATGAATTGCTTCCCTTTGCTTGAAAAGCAGACGACACGCAACACGATTCGAAAGGCGAAAAACAATGTCCGAAGTCTCGTTCGCGTTTGTTCTCCAATTCGTCTTCAAATGTTACGGTCAGTTTTGGTCCGAAAACGACTTTTAAGGGGATTTCAAGGGATGGTAGGGATATCTGCAGTTTTCAAGGGCCTTTTTGACCCAGTTGAAATTCAAAGGGTTTTCAAGGGTCTTCAAGGGGCGTACAAACCCTGCTTTAAGTTAACCTCTTCTCCATATGGTGCCTGCCAGTGCCCGGTAAAAAAAAATCGGTGACTAGGCATCAGCCTGTTACACCACATGTCGGTTGTGAGCACCACCATGTTTCTTGTTGAAAAGTTTCATGAGAATGCGATTTCATTTTTCTTTTTCAACCAACTTCCGTTTGTAAAAAAAAAAAAAAAACGAATCGATAGGTGCTGTAGTTCTCGAGTTATGATTAAAAAAAAAAGTTTTGTGATCAAAGTGCTGTTTTTCAAAATGGCTAACCTTGATTTCTGGCTTCCTATCATGGGAGATAGTGGTGAAGATGAGTCAATTTGTATGATTTAAGGCAGAAGACTTGGTGGAAGTGCAGGCTAATGAAGCCGAGAGTGACCTACATTTTGACTGGGACAAGGTGATGGACACGATAAAACTATTCCAAGAAAGTTTTGAAGACTTCTTTTTCTTCAAGAAAATGGCTATGTGACAGTCTTCAAAATTATAGCTACATATGTATTCATAGAAGTTTTAAAATTAATGTCCTTTCATTTTCTTTCCTCTTTAAATCAACTTCTGAATTTTGTAACCATGTTAAAAATTACAGTTACTTCCCTTGCCGTGAGGTTTCGGTCTAAATGCGGAAAAGCAGATGCAGAAGAGGGTTAAATATTTGCTTGCAAATTATTTGCTGTATGACATTGTGGTGGTCGGTGGAGCCGAAATGTGTGTAACCACTTAAAACCAGCAAATAATGGAAAATGCATTTTTGACATGAATCTGAAACTGGCCAGCTGAAGGTTGGATTTTAAAAACTGTTCCAGCTGGAAAACGGTAAAAAAGAACATTTTGCACTATATATACACATGTAACTGTAAATGGCACATTATACACCAATATGGCATACTGCTGAAAACTGTGAAAGATATCCAAACACAGATTACTAAAGTTAAAGGAGGGGGATGACAGGGAGGAGGAGGGGAGGGAATGGCCTTACAAAATTTGTAAGAGTATTTGTAAACAGCAGCAATGGCTTGCTCATTGCTTCACTAGTCTTGACTGGCCATCTTCATGAAAGTTTCTGGAGATACATTTACTTGAATGTATTCATGCAACCCTGAATAACTCTCACCTTTCTCAGTGTCAGCACTCGCTTGCGTGGGCCAACAACACATCCTTGATCATGATGTAGTCCTGTTTGACTTCACCGTAGTGTGGGAAACCTCCCATCGGGGTAATGGTCTTTTCTGTTGGATCAAACTCCGTGGCTGCATTGTTCTGCACCAACTGCAACAGAGCAAACAAGAAAATTCATTGTTTTGATGTCTTCCGTTCTATTTCCAAACATTATACAGCCCCAAATAATTCTATCCACAAGGTTTGACAATCAGAAGGAAGGCAGCATGATGGATTCAATCCTCATGTATTTCAGTGCATCCTGGCAGGGATGCTATCCACCTTTTCATCATACTTCAAGCCTGTGGGAACCATACCTAACGTGTGAGTGGCTGGAGTGGGGAGGTGGGTGTTGGGGGTCCATGAACAAAAAGGACTGGTACCTTATCATTCCGTACCCCATTTAAAAACTGCACTAAGAATCCTGTGTACCCACAACTGTCAAATGACCACCCTACAAGAAGACATTGACAAGAACTCTCTTGGACATTAAGGGAGCAGTACCAGCACTGCGATCCACTTCAGAAAAGTAGCACTATTAGGAAACGTAAGTGCATGAAGTAGGTCTGTGATCATGACTTGTGCAGAATCCCCCCCCCCAAAACTTTGTAGAGTCCAATATCAATAAAATGTGGGTCAACTTTTCAGCAGCTTTGACAAAGCAGCATTGATGCACATGCAGCATTCCAAGCCGAAGGGGATAAGTCCTTACCAGCATCCTTCAGGGATTAGCAAATGCCATACTTTCTTTACTGTTAGCAGCTGAAATCCAGTTTTGTTTGTTTCTGGTCCTCGATGTTTTCCTCAACAACAGAGCACTGTTGTAAAACAATGTTAACCACTGAAATACCTGGTTTATAAAGATATTTCTATGCATGTTTGGAAGAGTTGAAAAAAAAAAAATTTGTTTCACACCATATCCTCAACCATAAGTTATATTGGATTGGAGATCTCCATGCATGCTAACATGCATCAACGTGGATCCAACGATTGCAATAATGCATGATCTCAAACAAACTAGAATTTCATTGCAATCAGGATGACCATCAGAAGGAAGGCAGCATGATGGATTCAATCTTCATGGTTTTATTCAGTGCACCCTGGCAGGGGTGCTATCCACCTTTTCATCACAAGTCAATCCTGTTGCCCTAGACTTGCATGTCTGCATTACAGTTCAGTGTTACAAATGGTTCAGTATGTGATGAAGTTACCATGCATGAACAATATGAAGAGAAGCAAAATTTACCCTTTTTAAAAGTTTCTTTTGAAAATGGTACTTCAGAATGTTAAAAAACAAGAAATTGTACATAGGGAACTCTCTTCAAATACCTTTCCATCTTTGGTATGGATGCCAGCACCAATGCGGTAGATCTTCTTGTTGATCTCAGTGCGGTGGTGGTAGCCCTTCTGACCGGCACGAGCCACAGAGTACTGCACACGGCTAGGATGCCAGGCTCCGATACAGGCCACCTTCCGCAGACCTTTGTGGGTCTTGCGGGGCAGTTTTTTGGTGTGCCAACGGGAAGTCACACCTTGAAGGGAAAAGAGACAGCCATGAAATTCCAGTAAACAAACAAAAAAAAACACACAAAAATGTTTTCAGTTTTATGCAGGAACATCATCACAAATCAAAATTCGCATGCATGATGCATAAGTACTAGTATTCCCCAATTTACCCCATTACATACAGTGAATGTGGGACAAGACGGGTACGATAATTATCAAATTCTATGAAACGAGTTTTCGTTGATTAAAAAAGCCGTGTTGGAACTAAACATTTTCATTTCAAAATTTCGGAACTGGGCTGCATGACAAATGTGCACCAGTCATGCTTACTGGACCAGGCAAACCGTCCAGATTTTTAACACTTTTTCCATGCAAGATCAAAAGGCATTTTCTTCTACATACAGGTGTACCCCAAATTCATTCCATCATGAAAAGATAAAAGTTAAAATCAGCATACATGCCTACCACTAAAAATGAATTTCAGTAGCACTGACTTCAAATTTCAGTAGCACGGACTCAAAATCAGCAGCATTCATTTTTTTTCTTTTCAAACAGTTTTGTGGAGAGAGTTGGTCAGGGTGTCATAATCAGCTCAACCTATGCACAGAATAAGACAAAACTTTACCGCCATGTTTTAATTACAGAAAATGCGCTGTCACAAATCATGCACTTTGCTTTTGAATCGTGTCAGAGTCCCAATTTCACAATGAAGGGAAATTGCCACTGTATTTGTCCAGAACTTCTAGGACAGCTGACGCTTTTTTGATGCTTGTTCATCGGCATCACCAGTTGGCACATCCATTCGCTTTTTTCTTTGTATCAGACGCCATGTTTCTCAAAATGTCAATTACTGGCGATATCCGGTTTAGTACTTCCGCTTTCAAAAGCATCGTTTGCTTGAATATGGGGGATATCCAGTTTAGTACTTCCGCTTTCAAAAACATCGTTTGCTTGAATAAACGAGTTTAACGCCTCTCTATAGCAGAAGCCGTTGGAGACGTACGCTATTAGTCTGCTTGATGAAGATGGGGCTTTACATCCCTTTTACCGTTCGGTGTTCTGCTTCTGCTTTCAAAAGCATCGTCTGCTTTAACTCTCGATTGTTTCAAGTAAATTTTGTTGAAAAATCTTTTTACCATAACGAAAAATAAAATTTCCGTAATCGCCATAGCTAGTTCGTTTTTTTTTTGTTAATTGCCCTAGAAAATACTGAAGTTCCGTATGGGTAGGCATATATGGATCAGAAACTGCACTGCACTTTCTAAAAATTTTCAGGAACACACTACACTATTACAAATGTGACAGTTTTGCAGCACATGTACACATCCACAGCTACCACCGATCAATGGGAAACACCAACTTTCAGACTGTACACAACCTGAAGATTCCCCGTCACCAGCCGCCCTAGCAAAAGTACTCATGGACTCCCGGCCGCAAGGTCGTGGCTTCGATTTTCATCAAAACCAAAACGAGAGATTTTTTTGCCCCGACTGGCTTCTTTCTACCCAGTGTTTAGTTTGCTACGGGCTCATCTGGGAAGAGAACTTTCATCCCCTTTAGGGATCCATCTCTGAGAGTGCTGCTCAAATTCCCTGACTAACACTCAGGTGTGTGCATCTCTTGGGCCTGGGCGACGCCACGATATGGTGATGCTAGGATATAGTAAGAAAGCAAAGAGTACAACTCTTGTCATACAGTTCAAGAGAGAACGCAAATCTGTAGTATCTTTGTCATCCTAATCACAGCTAAAGAAACTGACAGAGTGCCTCATGACATGACCAATTGACACTGACTGCTCCCTGTGAATTGCTGGTGCTAGGGTGGCAAGTGTCAGCAGAATGCAAATCTGTAGTATTTTTGTCATCCTAATCACAGCAAAAGAAACTGACAGAGTGCCTTATGACATTACCAACTGACTGCTCCCGGTGAATTGCTGGTGCTATGGGTGGAAGTGTCAGCTGTGGCTAAGGAGTCAAAGAGCGGCTCCAGTGCAATGCAACCCCCCCCCCCCCCCCCCCCTCCCCCCCTGTAAACATGGCTCCCCTCCTCATGGTCTGGCAGCTTTTTTTTCCCACTGCAAAATTTACCTTCTTAAAAACCAGTCTCATACATGACTCGCATGCAGTGACTGATCTCAGCGCTTTCTCTAAACTCTCCCTCTGTTCAGCCTCTTCCCCAGCACCATAAAACACTTGTACACCTGTCCAATGTCCGAGCTGCAATTGCAGTGTGTAAACCCCCCCCCCCCCCCCCCCCCCCCCCCCCATGATCCATACCCATCATCAATTTTTATGTTTTTCAGCATTACAAATAGCTCTTCCAGGGCAGTAGGCATGTCTGCACATGTAACTTTTCTAAGTAACATTGTTTGCATCTCCAGGAAACTTACCCTTCACACCACGACCCTTGGACACCAATGACATCAATCAGTTCATCCTGGCCAAAAACGCTGTTGATGGGGATGGTCTTCTCCAGGTGATCCTTGGCCCACTCCACCTTGTCAGCAATGGATCCCCCGTTCAGCTGGATCTCCATGATATGGGCCTTCTTCTGGCGCTTGCGCAGCAGCTTCATCTGAGTTTTTAACAAACATACAACTTGTGCAAACCACATAAAAACGGTCGATTTAGACAATAAAATAAAACCAATCAATTTAGCCAGTACTTTTTCTTTTTTTTTGGATAGGTTTTATCATTTAAAAGAACATAATAAGTTAATTATCAACCTTGTAAAGAAGTACTTGTCCGCGGTCGGGAGGCATGCCGTCGCGACTTTCAGAACACAAGTTCTTACACCCACCTTCTTCCCTCGACGAGGGGAGCGCGGCGTGCGCAAATAGCTCAATGAAACTGATACAGAGTTGTAGAGGAGACTTCAAGCTTCATTTTCGTATGCAGTAAGGGTATAGAAAAAAATTTAGTTAAGTTCCTTAAAATTATGTTTTAAAACTTCAAATTATGATAAAATCCGTAATTATGAACCGAATCTGTTCAAAAATATATCAAAATAAAGCTCATATTACGCACTTTCCATAATTGGGGTCAAACAAATACGAAACTGTGCGCCGCGCTCCCCGAGCGGCTTTCCGGATGGTACTATTCGAAGACTGTAAGCATGTCAACAATGGCGGACGAGTCAGACGTATCTGTGTCATCGCTTACAAATCCAACACTATTTTCACCGAATTTTCAACAATCGGCGCTAGAAACAACACACGGGAAAGGTAAGTCGATATATTTACTAAATTCTATAAGTTATATTTTGTGTACTTAGAGCGCGATTGTATTAAAAATCTTTTTTAAAAACATGTGACCTGAGAGAGAGCTTTATGTTTGAATCGACACTTCAACTTCACGATCGACTGTATTTATCTTCAGCTTTGTGGAAGGATTTTTAACATTGTAATCAAGTAATTGAAACATCAATTTGAAAAACCTGTGTCATGAAAATATGATTTACATTGTAGTTCTTCAGTATTTCTTATGAAAAGGTCACGTGACTTGGACCAAGTTAGGGTCCTGAACAGAACGTGTCGTCTGCTATGGCCGCGATGATCGCAGCCGCGACGGAGTCACTGAATGCATTGCTTTTACAAACTGTAGATTCTGTAGCGCGTGCATGCATGTGTGCGCACATGCATGCACACACACACACACACACACACACACACACAAAGAGGTTCATCTCACACTATAAACATCACAAGAACACAAAGACCTTGCAAAAAAAAAAAAAAAAAAAAAAAAAAAGTTGCTGCTGATTTCAGTTTGTTTATTGAAATAAATTTGCAGTTATTTATTTAAATGTAGTAAATTTGCCCAAGCACATGGTAATCTGACCCACAAAAATAAACTTTCATCTTATCTTTTTTCTTTTTTTTTTTTTTTTTTTTTTTTTTTTTTTCGTAATATGTGGTATGTGTGCATGTGGTCTACAGTCTTCAGTGTTATAAATGAAGAACTTCTGGGCTGCTAATGTAATTTTGCTCTTCTCATTCTTATGTTCCTGACATATTTTCTGCTGTTGTTTATATTATATTTAGTAATCTTACCCACTAAAAATGCAACATAATTCATTAATTGTACTTGCCTCCTTCTTGTTAGTAAACACAATGGTTACACATGTGTGTATGCATGTGTGTGTGTGTGTGTGTGTGTGTGTGTGTGTGTGTGTGTGTGTGTGTGTGTGTGTGTGTGTGTGTGTGTGCATGCATGCATGCATGCATGTGCTGTGTGTGGTGTGTGCGTGTGCATACTGTGTGTGTGTACTGTATGTGGTGTGTGTGTGCACTCTGTGTGTGTGTGTGTGTGTGTGTGTGTGTGTGTGCTGTGTGTGCACTGTGCATGTGTGTGTGTGTGTGTGTGTGTGTGTGTTTTGCAGAGGACGACCAGTACAAAGAACTGAAGCGCTGCTTCTTGGTGTTTGGTAAAGGAAGGAAGAAGACCCAACCCCCCCCCCCACATATCCAGCTGCACAAATAGACTGTTACTGCAGCTTGACAGACTTCGAATTGAAAATGGGAAGTCTGTGACTTTTGACACTGTGGCAGAATGGTTTCTTTTCGGCTTTTCCCCCCCCGACACCAGCTTCCTGATTAACAGGTTGAAAGGGGTGATCCAGCGCTGTACACACTCAAGGCCGAGAAGCTGCCAGCTAAAGAACTTTCAGCAATGCTAAATGAAGATGTTGATTTGGATAACATTGATGATGTTCTGTCTTCAGCTGGCATCAGTTGGAAACTCTGAAAAAGCCTGAGCTTTGAAGATTCCACGTGACACCAAAGTGACAAATGCTGTTGTTGTCACTTTAGAAACTTTGAGGAACAAAGAGGGGTGGAGTTCAAGCTTTGTTGTTGACTGGCTGCAAAGACTGAACAAGACAGCAATGGCACACATATTGACAGAAAGACAGTCACAAAAATTATATCTGAATACAAAACTATCTGTCGGGGAAAAAAATAAAAAAAACCCAGAGAAGTTCATAGAAACCATATGTTATTATATACTTTTAAAGACTGTGCACCATATCATTGTGACTGAAAACTGTTAAAATATTTTTTTGATGGCCAAAAAGCTGTTAAATGTATACTTTCTCTTCTTTATAAGACCATATTTTACTGTTGCATAATTAAAATTATGTATGAAAGATCTTGCAAAATGTGTTATATATGTGTTTTATAAGCTTTTTAAAATCATTTTGGTATAAAAAAACACATTGTACAACATACAGATACAAATTACTGAACATGTAAAGACAAGTGTAATTTACGTAAAAAGTGACCCTTTTGCGCAAATTGCGTGTTTTAACCAACTTCAGCATTACACTGTTGACTATTTATTCAGAGAAGACAGAAGGAAAAAATTGGGCATTATCTATAAGTGCATGAGAGTAGCCAGGAACAATCTGGGCTCATTTGAGAACATAGAAATGGATTTATGGTACCTCAAAGTTGGGGTCTGAAGCAAATTGCAGTTCCAATTTGGGTGCAAAAACAGAAAGTCTGAAAAATATATATAATGTAAAAAGAAAATCTAAAACAACTCACCTGGGTATGAGCCAGCACACGCACCACCTGGCAGTATTTCTTGATCTTGTTCAGATCACTCTCGATCTCCTTTTTGCCAGATTCATCCTGACATTTCTTGGCATATTTAGTGAAAGCCTTCTTCTTGGAGCGAGACCTTCAAAATTAAAATATGTTGAAATTAGTTATTTATCTATCATAAAAAAGAGACTTCATCTTAAATTAACATACGACCACAAATTAACCCAATGCTACCGGATCGACTGTGAGATTTCCTCTATCTGAATACCGGATCGACCACTGAATACTAGGTCAACGCCTTTCGGTTTAACCATCGCATATCCCAGAATGCAATTGTGACCAAAAAGTCTTCTTGTACAAAGTTTCTGGACACCATTTTGTTTTTTGTTTGACGAGTTTTGGTGGAGTAGTTTCGCTGCTGTGAATGTTCAAACTCTGGTTTTTTCTGTTAAGATTTTCTGGGAAATGGCAGATCAAGTAACTATGCAACTTGCCAGATTCATTTTCTGAAGTGATACTGATGAGAGAGCGCATTTGCAGGCAACACTCTTGAAGATTTGAAGCGAGACAATTCGGACTTCAATCTTGACCTAGTTAGTTAAAAAGAAAGATCGACTGGTGACTGATTTTGAGGCCCAAATCGATAATGATTCGGGCGACGATAATGACGTCGAATAGCCCATTGCTGCTCCCCAGCCCCCTCCCAAAAGAAAATTCGAAAAACAAAACTTGCTAGAAATTCTTTAATTGTTACTAGAGTGCTTGGCTACAAGAAGTAAAGCCCCCCAAAAGTTTTCCCTTGTTTTGATAGCCAGGAAACCAGGTCAGTCAGTGGGTGTATCCCATGATCTGCCTGTGGGAGCGTCACCTCTAGCCTTTTGTTTTCAGAAGAATTTTGGCAGACTTTTATCCAAAAACAAATTTATTTGCTGCACAAAAGCAAGCAGAAAGGATGAACATAAACTCTAGCCTAAAATAAAAACTGCCTGTTCATCAAAAAGCAAAGAGGAGACATAATAGGTACATTACCACAGAGTGTGCGCGCGCGTGTGTGTGTATGTGTGCGTGCATGTATGTGTGTGTGTGTGTGTGTGTGCGTGTGTCGGGGGGGTTGCTCAGTGCAGCTGTGCAAAACCACATTTTTGCTGAATTCCATCACAATCTTAAGTCCAATTCAGTAACCTGTTCTTGTTAATTTTTTTCCCCTCAGTAGTTAGAAGACAAATCTTGTATGTGATGCCTTCAGTTTAACAAAATCGTTGAATCCCCCCCCCCCCCCCCCTTCACAAAGAAGTTGATTATTTAGTGTACAGGCCATTCAGAATGACTATTTTGTTCCTGAAGGTTTCAGTACTTTGTTAAAGACCTGAAAAATCACTCTGTGCTCCTAATCCATGACATTCTGTGGGTACTGTGAATTTACGGAAAATTGTTTTAGCACCAAGAAAACTTTTTTTCCTTTGTGTATACAGACTTCCAGTCACAAAATTTAAAGACTTTTTAAAGACTTTTCAAGACCTGCCATACAAAATATAAAGACCTCGCGGCAACTTCCTAGATGATATAAATACCAAAACAAGGCTAACCTTTATTGCTCTTCACTTGTTGTCCTACTTGACTTGAGACCAGGAAAGCAGTGTCTATAGTCCCCAGGTGAAGAATCCAAACAATTCTTTTCCTTAATCTAAAACTGTCTTAATCTAAAACTTTACACAGTCCATAAAAGAAGACTAAAATAGAGGGTGGGGGTGGGGATAGGGGGAAAACTGTAGTGTCTGTGAACAGGCTGACTATTGTTTCGAAGAACTGGAGGCCCCCTCGCTGGATTTCAGATCCTCCATCTCCTTTTCCAGTCCTTTCAGCTCTTCCTTTTTTTTGTTTCACATTCTTCCGCAGAGCATTAGACTCTGTCAACAAAGTCTTGCGGTTCAGTTCTTCTGCGTCAAAAGCCTTCTGGTCAGCTGTCTCCTCCAAGTGGGCGATGTTCTTCAACAGCTTAGCATGCTTAATTTTCAGTTCATCAAGGAGTTTTTCTGATGCCTTCCTTTTCAATGCTCTTTTCTCCATTTCGGCCAGCTGCTTTTCTGGAAGATTCTTCTTACCTTGAGCATGCTTCTGCAACGCGGCTTCCCCCATCGCAGAGAGGTGCAGACTCTTCTTGCACACACAACAATACGCTTTGCGCTTGTCCTCCACGACTTTTCGAAGCCACTTGCTGTATTCTGGCTTTGAAAGCCATATTTCGTTAAACGAACAAATGCCCGGCATCGTCGACAGCGACAGGAAGTGAAACTGCTTAAGGGACGCTACCGCCGCAAAAAATCCGTTTACCTCCCTTGCCTCATCAAGATCGGCGTTTTGCTTATGTCGCAACGTACGTGAACTGATGGTTTGAAAATTAAATAGTCCGAGTATTTTCACTTTTGTTTGAAATTTTTATGTGTAGCTTTTCTATGAACATTGGATCTTTTATTTTATTTTCCCCATGATCTATATAGGAGAGCTGATTTTGAAAGATTTGTAAAGACCTGGTGCATTTTTTAGTGAAATGTGCTAATACTGCTGTTTTTGGTTCAATCATGGAAAGACATTCAAATAGCAAACCTTACAACCCCCCCCCCCCCAACCCATCTAACAAAACTTCAAAAAATGTTTCAAAGAGAAGCATTACCTCAAGTTGGTTCCAAATAGAACAAGCATCGTCTCATAAGCTTATCAAGCCAAGAGGAGACAGAGCTTATACAGCAAAGATTTAAAGACACCTACAACGAGAGACAGCTCATCAGTCGCCATTATGATCAATGAAGCTAAAAGTTTCCAGAGAAAATGTTCCTAACACTTGCATCATTTACGTTTCCACAGGATCTTTTAACGAACTGAAGAGATCACATGGCATGACCATATTAAATTGCATATGACAGTAATGCTTGTAAAAAAAAAAAAAAAAAAAAAAAAAAATCACTTGTAGCTTCTTTTGATCAGATGTGACTGAGAGGAGCTCAGATGCTGGTCGTCATGTTCAGAACAGTCTTGTTCCATTGTGTTCTGTAGAAAATCCATGAATTTTGCATCTCAACAAGAGCAGTTTACATCAGGATCACCTATATATTCTTCAGCTTTAAAGCAATACCATTTTTATTTTTATTTTGTACTATGAACATTTCACAATATTCCTCAAGGTACATCAGTCCAAAAGCCGAATTACCAGTTTCAGTACAATGACTTTTACCATGGTTACAAATGCTTGCAGATTATTATGACAGCTGGAAGCAATCTTTCTGAACAAACATATCAAAGCAATGATAAATGGGTGAAAAAAAAAAAAAAAAAAGTTTTGATATCAGTCACTTTTAAAGCCGAAAGTGTTTTCACCATTATTTCCCTTATACACAATTCCTTAAATCAGCTTGGAAAACTAAAACAAAAAAATTCTACACAAGCAGGATTAGCATTTTTAAAACGCTATCCCAAGTCAACATTTTTTCTTGTCTTTAAAAAAAAAAAAAATTGGCAAGACTTCATCTGCATGCATCATTTCTGCTGATTTCCACTGCAGATACTGCCACACCTGTCAAGTCAACTACAATCTAATCTGATAACAAGGCAAGTGTGTGAACGATGACAGTTTGCCCATCAGAAGGAAAGCAGCATGATGGTTTCCTCCCACACACTTTTTTCAGTGCCCTTTGGCAATGCTATCCACCTTTTTCATCACAAGTCAAAAAAAAAAATTTGTTAGAGATTCCTCTGTGTTTGAATTTTATACTTGCATAGCTAGTTGCCTATTGCTGATTGGCAATTAATTTTAATCTGGAGTCCATTTTTATGACTCAACGCAGAACACATTTGATAACATTAAGCAAGGTATGGATAATTTTTTTTTTTTTACTTGAAAAAAAAGGTCTCTAGTGACATTAAAGATCAAGAGAGAAATAAAAAAAAATAAAATAAAATAAAATAAAATAAAATCTACATTACTGTAGTACTTTTCAGAAACTTTTAATAAACTGATACGGTTTCAAACACATTCATAAATACATCTCTAAAAATTGGCAACAGTCACTGCCCCTGTAAATCAATCAACTGGCATGAAGTTTACCCATATATTTAGCCCTGGCTGCAATGCTTGATCATCATCAATTGATTAGAAATAGAAAGAATGTAAATACCAGTTCTTGTAAAAGCGACGACGGCACTCTTCATTCAGATGCTCTGCCCATACAGTCTTGAAGGTTCGGAGACCACGAGGCGTGTTGATGTAGCCCACAAGACCAACACACACCATTGGAGGTGTCTCCACAATGGTCACAGCTTCTACTACTTCTTTCTTGTTGGTTTCTATGGGGAAAAAAATCACACTGTCAAGTTAAAGTCCAACTCTATAGGGCATGGATACGTATTGGGTTGAATCACCTATCCTGCAACAGATTAATGGTTATCTATTCTGCAACAGATTTATGGTCATCCACTTGTAGCAACCCAAACAATCCTTAAAATGTACCATGAAAAGGCAATTCTTAAACTATTTTCCTGCATCTTATTATAAAATACTATACTGCATTAAAATACAACTTGCCTAGAAATCAGCATTTTAAAAATCTTTGGGGGGAAAAAATGGCACAGCTCTCTCCGAAAATGCAAAGATAAATGCAATCCCAAGATCACGTATTCTACTGGATCTTGAAATTGCAGAAATTTTTTGTTCCTATGTGGCAGCTCTGCTAATCCCCCCCCCCCCCCCCCCCCCCCCCAAATGTTCAAGGATACAAATTTCTCTACAAATTGAATTTTTAATAGGTACATGACTGAAAGTTGCGGGAATAGTGTTTCTGGACTGTCTTTCAAAATGGTAAATTGAAAGGAAATCTTGAGCATCGAGCAGTGACCGACTACATGCTTTCAATACGTTTAAATAACACTACACATGATTCCTTCAAAACAACGTACTTTATTCAAATAGCCCATTACTTTATCCTTTGACCTGCAACGGCAGAAGAACATACTTAAGGTATTACTATATGTAAACATGATATTTCAGTTGCAGGCGCCCGCAGCCCAAGTTGCAGGCGCCCGCAACCCCAACTGCAAGATCCACGTGTGCGTTCTTGTCTGACCGAATGATCGTTTCGTTCGTGTGCAAAACAACTTTATTTAAAAAAAAAAAATTGCACTCACTGGAGCCTGGCGATCCACTTCGCGAAGAATGTGAGTCATTCCAGCTTTGTAGCCGATAAAAGCAGTGGCATGCACCGGCTTAGTGCGATCATCCTTCGGGAACGCCTTGCATTTTCCACGATGGCGCCTACTACGTTTCTTGGGCAAAAAGCCCTTCGATCCGTGGCGAGGTGCTGAAAACTTCCTGTGCGACTGAAACAGATGTGAAAATAATCAATAACATAGTTAAATTTTACACGTAGAGCCTAAGATTATTATTCTAAATTACAAGATTGTTCGGATTTTCATGTGACTGCTGACAGACTCGTCTTCCACTCACCATGATCGGAGGAGAAAAGGATATGACGCAGTTCTGACCAGTTTGCGCAGCCTCCTATGACGTTATATAGGCTACCCATTTCCGCTCGCTTGTGACTTCCGCTTACCTTTCTAATCACATGATTTTTTTTCTCCCCCCCCCCCCCCTCCCAAGTAAAACAGTACGCTTTGAAATTGCTTCCTGACCACATAGCATAGTATCGTTGCTTTTTTATTTGTTTGTTTGTTTCGGGGGGGGGGGGGGGGGGGGGGGGGGGGGGTAGTAAAGCAACCGAAATCTACTGAAAACGTAAAATCTATCAAAAGTTATATTCATTTTGCGCAGTTCGCCTCCAAGAAGCCCAAGACCATACTTGACAACAACTCTCCGGCATGCACGGCTCTGGGTTCTTTGTATTGTCAATGTCGAGTTGATCTCTTTCCTGTTAAAAAAAAAAAAAAAATGAAATGCAATATCACTAGATGGGTGGCCTGCTTATCTTACCATGAGAACCAACAATTGTCGATCTACAGAAGTTTTATCTCAGTGGTAAAATCTGTAATTGAAAGATGCAGAAATTCTGAAGCATCTAAAGCATGATAGATAGCAGACCTCAGCTAAGAGCTAGTTCTCTTTAGTTTAATTAAAACCTAGTGGAATTCACATAATTGTATTGATGTATCCCTGTTGGAAATCAACACATAATATGACTCAATACATCGAGTTAACCCGATTATGTGGGTATCGTATTGGTCCAACTCATTACGATCCCACCATCACTGGTTCAAACTCTACATGAGACAAAAAAGCAGTTTCGGCTGCCAAGGCCGATTTTCATAGAAATGCTTACGTGTCATAACTCTGTAAACGAAATGTTGTTCCCTCTCTCTCTCTCTCTGTCTCTCTTATCACCTTCATTCTAGAACGACTAGTCTGCCAACTAATTTATTTCTGATTCACACACACACACACACACACACACACACACACACACACACACACACACACACACATTTCTTTATTTGTTGATGTTGTTGACAAAATTAAATTGTCAATGATTATTCTTCCATTCTGGATGTCACTAAGTGGCTATAACCTCATACCACCAATTTTCAGGTTACTGTTACCAGTCACGCCTTGCACAATTAGTAGTATTTGGACTAGCATTCCCAATCCAATACAGTCCAAGCCTATCACTTGCTACTGGTTTTATCAAACCTCTGGTCTTACTTAGAATTGATATTCGGTGTTAGTCAGCATATGAAATAGATCTCGACAGCATGCCTGGAGACAGGAGATCAGCAAAACATGGGGAGACAAATTCTTGAGAAAAGTCATAAAATTCAAAAATAAAAAAAGAAAGAAAGAAAGACATGAGTACTCAACCGGCGTGACATCTATACTGACGTAGCAGGTCAAGACTCTCTTCGGAAGAATAAACCCTGTTATTACTGTCACAGTGGCGGAGGACACCAACACGATTTTTTGAAAGACCAAAACTGATAAGCGAAACAACACAGTGGCATCAACCATTGATGCCACTCGGTTCACCCCTGAACAACCTCTTGCAGGTGCCTGGAAACATTGGAGGATCTGTAGGAAGCAAACAAATGATGTACCCATCTGCTGACCATGGAGTATCGTGTCATGCAAATCAAAGTTGTAGCCCACTACACTTGTCTCCAACAATCCTGAACACAAATCGGAAGTCATACATAACATGAATTTAGAGCTTAACACAGCTGTGAAAACCAGCGCACTGCGCTCACAGCCATGGATATGGAAAATCGTTTTATTGTTACATCCTATACTTCTCTACTTGCTTTTGATGCAACCTAGGCTTTACTATAGATTCCTGTTTGATAATGAAAACAACTTCTCTGGAAAATCTATGACCCAAGTATCAGATTGAAGAGTTTTAGATCAATCTGAAAATTTCTAACCATAATGTCCTCTAGTTATATCTCGCATCCGGTCTAGGCTTGATTGCTGAATTCATTTCCTCGGTTCGCATTGATTCTGCTCTCTGTACTCTGCAGAGAGTTCAACATTCAGCAGACGTGTTATGGTATTGTTTATGCAAGGGTCCATCAACTTTGCATTCATAAACGTGCTCGACAGCCGTCAGACGAGTTTGAAAGGAATCCAGGTAATTCACAGCACGAGGCCTATCTTTTATACCAATGCAATCCAGGCCTATGGATATCCTGTCCCAAATACAGAACTCTATGGTCCCCGTAGCTATCAGTGAAGGATTTAAATATTTATATTTTGAGGGTTTTTTTTTTTTTTATCCTATTTCTCCTCCTCCTCCCCATATATATATATATATATATATATATATATATATATATGTATGTATGTATATAGGCCTATGTATATATATATATATATATATATATATATATATATATATATATATATGTGTATATATATATATATATATATATATATATATATATATATATATATATATATATATATAAATGCATTGCACAACTGAGGGATGGTATACAGGACAGTCTGATGGCCCTGCTCTCAGTCTGATTGCATCAATCGGTGATTACGGAAAAAAAAAGTTCCCATGCATGACGCTATGAAATATATATTGCCCCTTTAAACTTTACTGAAGTGATGTAGAAGCCTTTTAAAAAAAAAGTCACATTTCATAGGGTAAGACATACCTAGCTTAAACACAACAGAACAGTCCCTTCGGACTGCTGTCAGTCCGACTGCATAAATCGGTTCGATTAGGATACAAAGTTCACGTGCTTGACGCTACTATAGCGAGTTATCCCCGTTTAGCTCTTGAAGTGGTTCCCTCCTCTGCTACATTGCCTTTCAGATATAAAGTGGCAATTTGGCGGTTGTATTTCAATGTTTATGATTGCAGATCATAAAAATATTGCAAAGACAGCACATTAGTCAGGTCAGATTGCATTCTCGTTGGAGGGATGAGCTAATGTGGAAGTATTAATTAAAAAAGAAAGACAAGAAAAGAGAAAAGAATGAAAACAATCACAGTTCAAGTGGTAAGGCACATCGAGCCTGGCACAAGAGCTGGCATATTCAATCACAGAATCAATTCAATTTTCCGTTGCGTCTAATGACTCCGGTGTTGTACAGAAATACACACGGTTCTGGGCCTGTAGTAGGTCTAATACTATTTGGACTATAGCCGAGCTGCTTAGCCTGTTTTGTTGCTGTTGGAAATCATTAGAATAACTAAAAAACTTGTTACAAATGTGTGCTTGTTTCCAGCATGTGTATGCGCACGCGCGCGCGCGTGCGTGTGTGTGTGTAACCGAGGCAGAGTGAATCAGGATGACAGAGTCCAATGACGTAAGGGGCGCGTGCGCACCCTCTGTTAGACAGAACTTGTTTTTCGAGAAGACTGACTAGAGTGGTGATGCTTGCACAGAAAGCAAGACAGACGGGAACCTACATCTCTTCATTTTCAACCACTTGATACTGGAAGCAGAAGATCATTCTTCCACATACGGATTTGCTGGTATCTTGTCACCTCGTTAGCTTCGAATCAAGAGACAGGGCCTTTCTGGGCCATTTAGAGGTGGGCTGTTTCTGCACATGATCCTGGCCCTTGAACCATGTTGTGTCAGATTCTGAGGCAGATCCAAAAGTTCGCTCTTTTTATGTGCCAGCCCAACTACATGACCTTCACTTTTCCATCACCTGCTACACTTTTGACTTCCAAATCCTAATGCCCTACCAATGGTCACACGTCATGCATATTTCAGCTGTCTTTGCTGACACTTGGTATTGAAGTGATTTATAATCATTGCCCCCTAAATTCCAGGAAAAGAACAACCTTTTTTAACACCGAAAAAAAAATTGTTGAAGCACAGAAGCTGGGCGAATTCCGTTTATACACATGACAGTTGTCATGATTTGACCTCTAGTGTAACCGACGACCTCAGATATTGCTTGTTAAAGCAGTGTTACATGTACGTTCTACTCTCCAAATACAATATTTCCATCCTATAGAAACAAAGAAATCAAAATTTTTTTTGTTTTTTTTTTTGGTGTTTTTTTTGGCTGTCCCAACCTCTGCGCCACCTCAGAGGCAGTGCACCCACGCCGCTCATTCCGACACCCCGTCCACAGCCACAGCCCGGTCGGCCCCGCCGCAGCCCCGGCACCGGCAATCCACAGGGAACAGTCAATGTCAAGTCAAGAGGCAACCCACCGGAGGAGACTTCTGATCTACATACGCAGGACACCACCTACTAAGCCCCCTACTGACGACAATAATTGCTAGTCGCGGAGCCGGCGTGAGTGAGCTCTCCCCCCGGAGGGCGCCACCACGTCCGTCCAGCGACAGCCCCCATGGACTCGCCGATACCGGTGACCCCGACGGAACCAAACAAGGCCACAGACGTGTGGAGAGGACATCGAAACTGAGGTCACCATGAGAGCAGGGCATGAAGGGCCACAGAATTTGAGACATTTTTTTTTGCTGATCGATGAGAATGAGGATGATTAAGATGATGCTACGGATTTCCATTTCGGTCTGAGACTACATGACAGGGCTGTACTCTACGCTTCCTTTCATAATATATCCCGGCGTCAACCAGGCCCGAGAGATACAGGCACCTGCAGTGTTGGTCAAGAAATTTGAGCAACACTCTCAGAAACGCATCCATTAAGTGGATGAAGTGTGGTCCCAGTCTTCCCAACTGAGTCCGCAGCAACTCAACTCTGGGTAGGAGCCGGTCGGGCAGCAGAAAAAAACCCACATGACTTCTGATGGGATTCGAACCCACGACCTCCCAGCCGGGAGTCCGCGACGCTAACCACATCGCCACGGCGGCTGGTTAAAACAGTGTTACATGTACGTTCTACTCTCCAAATACAAAATTTCCATCCTATAAAAAACAAAGAAATTAAAGTTGATCTGAACCGGTTGCCATGTGACACATAAATGACACAAGTTTAAAGGTCAATAAAACATATTTGCTATGACCTTGTGAACAACACTGGCCTCTTGTAAACAAAGATGGCATCATCATCTTTGGGCCTGAAAACTAGTCACTAGTGTGCGACTCCTGAGTAGAACGAGCTCCTTCTTAAGACTTGCGGCTGCATCACTTCCCCAGGCCCCAACTTCAGAATCAGTGATGAAACTGCATTCGTTTGTTTCAACATCTATGATGACAGGTTCCCAGCAGCACCATGATGGTTATTTATCTGATCTGATATTCATGTCCATGTTTCACTCTCCCTGCTCTGACACTGACTTACAACTTCTCCGTCTCTCACTTTCAACGCTTTGGCGCGAACATTTCGCATGTCTGCTACTCCATTTATCATCTACAGCTTTGGAATTCTCTACCTTTTCATGTCAGGCATTCTTCCTCCATCAAATGTCACTGAAATCACCTGCTACAGTACGGTTATAAGCAGTATTCATAATCAGTGCATCCCTCCTTTTCTTACTGTAATAGCCGTGTATCGCACTGCAAGGAATTACACCTAAAGTTCCTTCGTCATTCTGAACACACACACACACACACACACACACACACACACACACACACACGCACGCACGCACACGCAAGCACACCAGTACATCTGTGTGTGTGTGTGTGTGTGTGGTGTGTGTGTGTAATGCACAACATGAATGCTTGTGTATGCATGCACGTGTAAGTGCCCAGAGCCAAGGCCAGGCGTGTTTCGTAAATGAATAACATTATCATCATTGTTTTTGAATTCACACCATGACTGACTCCTCCCTAAATTCATTCCGGGCATTAAAGAAGTATGGGAAGATATTAGTCTACCAGCCATTTTCTCTCAATCAGGAAGCAAAGGGTTAAAGCCCCCCCCCCCCCCCCCCCCCCCCCCCCCCCCCCCCCCCCCCCCCCCCCCCCCCCCCCCCCCCCCCCCCCCCCCCCCCCCCCCCCCCCCCCCCCCCCCCCCCCACCCCCCCCCCCCCCCCCCCCCCCCAATTACGGAAGTTACTTTGAGATGGTATTTTCCCACATGAACTGATTTAGATGAAAGAAAATCATATCCAACATTCATACAAACGTGACAGAGGCTGGCGCTCTCTTGAGCCCCCTTTTAGTTTGTAAACAAATGACAGTAAATTTGAGGCAAGATAAGTTTAATAAGTATTGACGTGCAGCATGCTTGTTCGAAATTATATCAGTTTTTGGTAGACTTCATTTATTTCGATAGATTCTGTTAAAAAATACACACTGCTGGTCTGACCTTGTGAGTGTCTGCTTCCAGAGTAACTGTATGATCTGCAGGCCGTAGAGAATATTTTGGTTTCAGTCACTCATCATGGGGGATGGCTCTGATGACACGCCATATGGTAAATTTGCCATGAGCCTGTTCAAAATACTCGACGGGCCTGTGACATTTGTTAAAGGTGAGGATGTTGGGATTCCAGGATCGGTCTTTGATGTCTGGGGAGAAGGTGTTTAGCCTTGGGCATTACAAGCGAAGAAGAGACCTTAATTAACTTTTTAAAAACCAGAGAAAGTGAAATAAATCATATCTTCAACCAAGCGGTATGCGTGTGCAAATTTTAAAAAATTATCAATATGTAATGGTTGCCAGTAGTTCTCGGATTCGAAGGCCTAATTTCTGTCTGGAAACCGGGAGATTTATGCATTCTCTGAGCTAGACCTATAGCGTGTTGCCAGAATGATGGGTCTCCAACATACGTACATTCCATCAATGGCAGTTTTGTCGGTGCGAGATCCTTCTGGTCCCAGATTATGTCTGTTTTTTTTTTTTTTTTTTTTTTTTTTTTCCCCCATGACGTTCTGGGTAGATCAAGTTTTAAGTTATTCATACCCCATCCACTTTGCGTCCAATCTGAGGAGATAAGTGGTTGGTTGTTCTTCGTTTTCATTGTCATGAATGTTGTTTGTCTGGCCTGAAGAAGACCGAGGAGTTTGAAATGTGTTATGTTTTGTCCTGTATTTGTTTATGGGTTTTGCTAGCAGGAATAGTCATTTTTCTTTGAATTTTTCTTTGTTAAGTTAAAGTTAAAAATTGCTGATTGTAGCTTTTGTTACTGGAATATAATTTTCCTATAATTTTCATAGTTACATTAAAATTCAAAATCGCTGATGACAACCTTGTATCCGAAAGGAGCTTATAGAAAATAAGATCTTGCCAAGTCCTTCTTAGTAAAAAAACAGACTGGCAATGAATTTTACACTTGGTGACTGTGCCAAAGCCACTTGTTCAACAGCTTCAAACAAACCTCAGATACCTCGAACACCCTAGTTTAAATTGTAAGACAACTGTTAAAAGTAAGTGGGGTCAATATCATGTCTGCTGCAGGCCATTAGTGGGCAAGGTTTGAACCCATCAACATTGCCAAGCAAACTCTTTACACAATTCACAAAATGAACCAGCAACAGTCACTTAGAAATTTCTTTACCAAGCTGACAGCACAAAGTCTGAAGAAGAAAGTCTGGAAAATAATAAAAGAAAACCAAAGGGAAAAATCAAATTCATCTATCCACCATCCCATGCTTACTGCTTCCCTTATTATGGAAAAAAAAGCTGTTGCTAATTGGTTGGCCTTCATCATAGTATCAAGTAATAAATCTGCTGTTTGTTTGAAAATTTTACACTTTAGAAAAACATTGTACTTTTTCCTGAAAATATTGAAGACAACAGTCAGCCCTTTCTCTCCTCTTAGAACTCAACTGGGCCTGTCAAACATGTCCATTTTATTGATTCTGTTTATGACCTCGAAGAAACTGGCTATCATTATATCATTTTTCAGATATCTCTGTGAAAGTTGTTTGTCGACTTTATAAAACATCTTTAATGGTATCTTGAATATGGGGTTCTTTCTGTCTTCCTGGGCAGAAAGCCCTAATCATTCCATATCCATAACCTGTGAAAGAATATGACAAATTCCACTGATTACAATCCAGCAGCTGTGTCTAAATTAATATCTTTTTAAAACTTATGGAGAAGAAAAACATCAAAGTGTACCTCATGTGGAAGCTGGAAAATGATAGCCTTTAGGACACAGAAAAGTAGTCTCTGACAGTACCATTCTAAAGTGGACCACATTATCTGTTGAGGAGCTACAGTCTACAAAGATGACAATGCTTTAAACAATAAAGGAACATTTTATATAGACTTTTTATTTCCCAAAGAGAGAGCTTCTGACTCCATGTGGAAATCTGGTATTCTCATGTGGAGTTCATGTCTTTGTTATTTAACAGGTTGAAAAGATGAAATGCCAGTAAAAACTATCCATTGCATACCAGTTTATGTTTGACCTAGAAATGTGGAAGTTTTGAATGTGAAAATACATTGCTGGATTTGTAGAAACTTGACATTTACCAGTTGTTAAGACCAAGCTACCACTTTTTTTTTTTTTTTTTTTTTTAAGATTTGAACCAGTTATTTTTGCTGAGTTTGCTGCATTGGACTTTGATGATCTATGCTGTTGAAGCCATCTCCTTCTCTTATTAAATATTTTATTGGACTTTGATGATCTATGCTGTTGAAGCCATCTCCTTCTCTTTATTAAATATTTTCTGGCGCTAGTGGCAGATTGACAGTTTCACTTCCAGGTTTTGTAGACGACATGTTGTCTGATGTCTAAGAGCTAAGTTGGATCTTCCTTTGGGAAGCATCCTTTTTCCTGTTGACTTTGACATGAAAATTGATAAAGGATTCAGAGTATTTTCTGTTTGTAGATGAATATGCACCGTAGTGGGAACCTACACAAGCACACAATGCCAGTCTCAAAATTTGCATTGATTATGACACAATTCGATGGTGGGCCGAGCAAAAGGGTTTTCCTTTTTTTTTTTTTAAACTATTATTTTTTTCTTTCAGACCCAAAACCATTCAAACATTAAAGAGTTTCTACCATCTGCTGCCACTGGCTGCAAAGAAGAGGCAGCTTATGTTAGTTAAACTCTGACCAATTATTTTGTGGACATAACTTTCAAAGGGTGAGGCGGTTCCATGGTGCATACCATGTAATGTGCCACTCAATATGAAACCAGTTACAGACCAGTTATAGAGCTGCTCCATCATGTGAGTTTCTAAAAGAGGTACCCAATTTTTCATTTGGTTAGAGATTTTGTAGGAAATAGACCCCATTTTAAACCATTTTCTCTAACATCAAAAGAACATTTTTGTTGTTGTTGTTGACATGCATAGGAATCAGTTTAGGCATGGTAACACTCACATATAATATGGCCTCAAACTGTTTGTTGGGCTATAAAACAATTTGAAAAACTAAAATTTATTCAGTTGTCTCTTGGCTAATCCTCAGTGCATGACATGCATCTGGAATGCATAACAAGAACATTGTTCAGGAAAAAAATTCCACAACAAATTTTAAGTGTAATGTGACATGGTGGATTCACATTTATAATGTTTCTACTGTATTTTACTGTACTATAAACTGCATTGTCTGTAATACGTATTACCATACCAGTGTAGCTGTGTAGGTGGTTACATTTATAGTATTACATCAGAATTCTGTCAACAGGTTAATTGTGTACAAAGGGCATTTTGTTTTGTGTTGCTTCCTTTTTTTTGTGGTTATCTTGCAAAATAATAAATATTGTTGAAATCAAACAGAAAAAAAAGAAATCTGTAGAACAAAAAATGAAATAGCCATGAAATGTTCTCTGGATACACTTTGATAAACTTTGGATAAACTTTGAAAATCTGAGATTGGATTGAAAGAAAGAAGAGGGGGAAAAAGGAAAGAGAAAAAGAGAGATTATGGTATGAGATTGGCTTTATTTATCACATTCAGTTGTTTCAGAGAGTTCACATATGCTGATATGGTCAGTGGGAATAGCAGTTGGTTTATCTCATGCTCAAGATGTTGGGATAATGCATCCGTCAGAAACCTGCTAAGTTTTTGCCAAGTGTCTTTTTTCTCCTTTGACTTTTTCTCTGTATCTCATGTGTGTGTGTGTGTGTGTGTGTGTGTGTGTGTGTGTGTGTGTGTGTGTGTGTGTGTGTTGCGTGTGCATGTGTGTACATGTGTGTGTGTGTGTGTGTATGCATGCATGTGTGTGTGAGTGTGTGTGTGTGTGTGTGTGTGTTTGCGTGCGTGTGTGTACACGTGTGTGTGTGTGTATGCATGCGTGTTTGTGTGTGTGTGTGTGTGTGTGTGTGTGTGTGTGTGTGTGTGTGTGCACATTCTTGAGCATTACTTTTAAATGGGCCATTGCATGATCACAGCCTAGAAACTTGAATTATGTTCAAAAGTAATATTGGTTATATTATGTGGGCAGAATTTTTTTACTTTATCTACACTGATGATGATTTTAATTAGCAACATGGTATAAAGAGAGTTACCAACACACCCTCATTACCACAGACTTGATTGAGCTTCATGTGGTCAGAGACTTTTCCCGTTCAACTTCAATGTAAAATGAAATTTCAGATAATGATGAACATCTTGGGTGTGATGGTTTTAAATATTGTGGAAGAAAAGAAAAAGCAAATTCTTTGCTCGTGTCTTGGACAACTTGATTTGTCTGGTATATATAGATTTCATCTTTTGATTTTTTTCTGGTAGTAGTTTCCATTGTTGGTGCAAATGGTACAGATTTTGATAGGTTCAACATGGCATGATGCATACTTGTAAAATTTGTAATTTTATTCAGAACAAATTTTCACTCTTTTTCAGTTTGCTCTGATACTTACCACTTACTTTGTTTTTAAAAGGAAAGCCCTCTTGTTTGCTCTCATTAGTGTATCACAGTATGCATATACATGTGTGCTTATGTTCCTTGTTCTATCTAGAAGTAGTTGCATATCAATATGACTGATGTATGACAGTCCATGCTTTCAGTTTTGTATTTCATTTCCAGTTTTGTATTTTTGTTTCAGAAAAAGTTGTAGACCCTCCTGCAGAGCAAGAATAACAATAAATACTACCATCGGCGTTACCCCAGAGTGAAGACCATTGACCAGTGTGAAGTTGAAGATCCTGTGTGCGTGTATGAGGCCCAGGAACAGTTTCGACGTGACAAGTAACTTTTTTTTTTTTTAATGCTTATTATGCCTTTCTTTGATCATTATTTTGAGTAAAAATTGTCTTGTTTGTTTTCATTTTTCACCTCAAATTGTGAAATAGTCGTAATTAAAAGAGAAATCATATGATTTTGTATGTATATGTTTCTTTTAGTTTCAGTGAATGTTATCAATATTACTTGAAATATTGTATTTCAGTTTTCAGGCTTGAAGTAGAAAAATGCAGTGCGAGTACATTCATAGCACTTATGGAAGGGTTTACGATTGAAATTGCATTTAGACTTCAGAAGGTAAAAACTTTCTTTAGTTTAACATCATTTTGTATGTTAGTCTTGGTTGTTATTTCCATTTGCTTACAATTAAACATTGATCCATTGTCTTATTTTCATTTTTGATTGTGTCATACATACCACTGAATTAGCAAAAGAAACCTTGTCAGTCTAGGGAAAAAAAAAAAATTCACATCTGTGCTCAGCTAAGTGCCCAGTAGTGAACAAGCAAGCTGAAACATCTCAGCTCAAAAAGCTGTCCATATTCCATCCCATTGTGCACTCAAATGCATCAACATATCACCAACATTCTGTTCACCGCTGAGTTCTTCATCCTCATAAGTGCACACTACAGTCTCACAGGTTGTGGGAACATTGACTTCTCACTGTGTACAGCAGAAATTCTAATACTGTGATAACGGGAATTGGAAGAAAAACTGAACAGTTGGTGAAGCGGTGAGGAAAATATTGACTGGGAAGAGGTTGTGGTGTGGTGAAAATTTATTTGACATGCAAGTGAGAAAAGCATGGGTCTTTGATTTGAATTTGTCCTTTTTCTCTTTTTTTTTTTTTTTTTGCTTCTCCCCATTGAACCTTAAATCACGGACAGAGTGCTCATCTTTTTTAGATGCCACGATGAACTGAGGTCCTTTGTGCAGCTTGCACCTGCCACAAATAAAGAAGCCACAGCAAAAGAGAACTTTGTCCCTGGCAAAACTGTGTTGAAAAATACACTGCAGTTTGTAAGCAAGCACACACACACACACACACACACACACACACACACACACACACACACACACACACACACACACACACACACAGAAGAGGCAAGTGGCTGTTTTGATTCTCATCAACACATGGTAAGTAGAATGTATTTCAGAGACGACTCAGGACAGTTCTTTTTTGTTAGAAGGTGCATCAACAGCCAGAATTGACAGGCATGTGCCCATCTTGCCATTCTTCCCATAAACTTCATTTTCTGGAAAAGATCATTCTGATTTAAGAGTGAAGTGGAAGAAAGGTTCATGCATACTGGTTCTTTCCATCTGTCTCTGGAGTCACAGCTAAGACACAGTGGTGAAAGAGAAAAACAAATGAAACAAAAAAAAAAAAAAAAAAAAAAAAACCAACAGAAAAGTGAAGTACAGGTCCTGGATAGTGAAATAGAGATCCGTGGCACAATGATAGTGTAGTGCAGAGGGTGGCCTTGGCTCTGGGTATATGAAACCACTGGAAGTTGTCCTTAATTAGTAACCTGTGCTCAGTAGTGACTAAAGAGCTGATCCACATAGTGTGAAATAGAGTAAAGACTCACACATGTTTCCCGTCTCTTGGTACAAATATTTTGACTGTCGACATTAGTAAGAGTATTTTACTTGCTGCGTTAATCCTCATCGACTTATTATCAATGATAAGCTCGTAAAGTATGCTTAGCTAAATTTTTCAAGATACATCTGTATCAAGTAGTATTTAGTGATTTAGCCTTTTATATCTGCTCTTCTGCTCGGTGTTAATGCGTGAAATCTGTTCTGGAAAAAAAAATGCAACATTGTATTTGTTAACAATTTTTGCACATGATTTAACATAATGTTTAATCAGTGTGCAGTGAAAGAGGAATTTGTTTGATTATGGTGCATACAAAGTTGAAAATATGAATGATTTTATTAATTAACTACGCGTTAATTACTGACGTGTGATCAACGAAAAGTGCACAGTTTGTTCGATTGGTGTTGACAAATCCACCGATATGCTTTTTGTTGAAATGTGAGGCAGGAATCGTCGGACATGGGCTTTTCCAGGAAAGTAATACTGTGACATTGTGACGCGCCATTATAGATAAGAGTACACATGCACCGTTAGCATCCGTGCTGCGATCTCAAGATATGACTCCGCTCCGTGCCCTCGTCTGTGTTGTGAGTTAGCATGTCGAATGATAGTGACAGTGCAGGAAGAGCAAAACGCGTGTTCAGATCTTCAACTGACGAAAGTGACACTAGTGTGTGTATTGAGACGAGATAGTGAAAAGAGACAGAAAACCAGATAGAAAACGCCAGCACGTAGTTGAGGAAGAGCGGGACGACAGACACGCTATGGATATTCAGACTGCACTGGCGCGCATCGAAAAGAGGCTTGATGGACTGACAACAAAGGAGGATTTTCAAAGAATGCGTCAGGAAGTTAATAACCTGACAACGACATTTATGGAAAAGATTTCCGCATTGGAGGGGAGGCTGTTCGACATGGAAATGCAGAAAGACAAACAAGAACAAGAAATCAAGCAGCTGAAACAGAAAAGTGAGAGACTGAGTGACAGCATCAGGCAGCAAGAAAACAGAATCAGAGAAATACAGAAAGACAATAATGACCTAGAACAGTACTCCCGACGCTGTCATATTCGTGTTTTCCGGGTGCCAGAGAAAGAGAATGAGACGGCAGAGAACTGTGTGACGAAGATCTGTCGTATCTGTACGGACAGTGTCGGCGTGGAGGTGAAGCCCAGCGACGTCGAGGGCCCCACCGGACGGGGAGACGGAGCAGCGACAAGCCGCGGCCCATCCTAGTGCGGTTTTTCGACCGCAAGCTGAGGGACCAGGTGCTGGCGAACCGGAGGAGGCTGAAGGGCAAGGGGACCAGCATTGGGAGGACCTGACAGCCGCCAACTACAAGCTGCTCCGGAGTGCCATGGATCACTCCGCCACCATGTCGGCCTGGAGTTCTACAGGGAGAATCCTGGCCAAAACGTTAAACGGGGTGGTGGTCAGGCTGAACATTCATTCCAACTTGGACGAGACATTTAAACGTGCCATGGCCCCTGTGGATATCAGTGCTGATGACAACGAGCGAGTGGTGTGAAATGGATCAATTTGATAAGTATGGCTTGACTTTAATCTGTTCATTTGATCCATTCTATTTAGTATGGTTGCTTCTTTGTTCTGATTCAAATATTTTTGTCTGATATTTTCATATATTTTTCATACTGATCGAAAATGAATGGGTACATTGAAATATGATGTAAAGTCTAACATTTCTATGAACAAACAATAAATGCTTAATTACGTAGAGTTTTTCACAAGTTCTAATGATAGGGAAACAAAAACAGATTGTACGTGTGTATACAGCATTTAAATAAATGGTACACCAGGGTTGAGGGGAGATATGCACATGCGCGCATGCACACACACACAGGCACACACACACACACACACACACACACACACACACACACACACACACACACACACACACACACACACACACACACACACACACACACACAAGAGTACATAGGAGTATAATCCTGATTTTCTCTCTCCCTGATTTTTTTTTTTTTTTTTTTTTTTTTTTTTTTTTTTTTTTTTTTTTTTTTTTTGAGGGTGGAGGGGGGAGGCGGTAGGGGTGAAAATTATGTTTCTTGAGAGATATCAAACTGTTGTGCATAATTCAAATGTGGTAATGTATGACATCGGTTTGGTATATATATGTTTATAAGGAACTTTAAGTGCGGTGAGTTACTTATTCACCCTCTTCTCTATTTTTCACCAACTTTCTCTCTCCCTCTCTCCCTCACTTTCTGTCTCTCTACCTCTCCCTCCCTGTCTCCCTCTTTATTATATACCATTTATGAGATATATGTTTGTGCTGAACTTGAAATGTAGTGAGTATCTCTCTCTCTCTCTCTCTCTCTCTCTCTCTCTCTCTCTCTCTCTCTCTCTGTGCTTAATACAGTGTACAGTATCTATCTTTGTTTATGCTGTTTTTTTTTTCTCTCTCTTTCTTCTGATACATGTATACAAATTGCCTCTGACTTATGTATGTGATCTCTTTGTGGAACTGCTAGCCCCATCTATATTACACAGAATGTATGAAAATCATAATAGCGTGTTAAATGTTCAATGTCTCCAGATGCTCAGTCATTAGACAAAATCTGTACACGTGGTTTATGGTTTTCACTGACTTAAAAAAAAAGTGACAGGACCCTAACTGATTGATATGTATCTATAGCCCTTTGTACAATGTGTATGGTCTTTGTCCATGACCTTGTCCTAACTGTCACTCAAATACATGAACATGATTCCTGTATTAGTAATTCTCTCTCTCTCTCTCTCTCTCTCTCTCTCTCTCTCTCTCTCTCTCTCTCTCTCTCTCTCTCTCTCTCTCACTGAGGTTTAGAATGCTATAAGTTTCTTTGAAGTGGATTGGGTAAACTGTGAACATAGATTGCTTACAATTTCAAGGCTTTAGGATATGTTACACATCTGGCTTAATTGCCCAGCCTCATGTACATGTATACAAATGGCATTGTATTACATTGTATGTGCCTGCCATGACCTAAATATAATCTTACTCGTCTCTCTCTGTCTCTCTCTCTCTCTCTCTCCCCCACTCTCCGTCTGTCACTAGTGTCTGTCTGTCTGTCTGTCTCCCTCTCTCTCTCTCTCTCTCTCTCTCTCTCTCTCTCTCTCTCCCTCTCTCTCTCTCTCCCCTCTCTCTCTCTCTCTCTCTCTCTCTCTCTCCTCCTCTCTCCTCTCCCCCCCCCTCTCTCTCCCCCCCCTCCTCTCTCTCTGTATCTCTCTGTCCCCCTCTCTTGAAATGGTTACATAAACACACAGTCAAGATTTTGTATACATGATGTACTTTATTCATTTGGAGACCTTTGATCTGCATTTCAATGTACCACAAGACCTCTAGGTATTCAGGAGAATAACTGATTTGTGGCATGATTGTTTACAAATTGTCACTTGTCAAATGGTATTATGATCATTCTGCTGAACTGTTTCACCTTGAATTTACTGTGTACAAATATTATGTTACAAGTTAAGTGCTGACTTGTTCAGCCTCATTTAAAATCATCCATAACCTAATTCAGTAATTGTGCTAATGTTATGCTCAACTGTGTCAGCTGAAGTATTACAAGTACATGACCCCCCCCCCCCCCCCCCCTCTCTCTCTCTCCCCCCTCTCTGTCTCTCTCTCTCTCTCCCCCTCCCTCTGTCTGTCTGTCTGTCTCTCTCTCTGTCTCTCTTTGTTTGACTCTTCCTTCTTTCCCCTGAGTTATATGTATGAACACATGTGCATGATTATGTATACAGGTTGTAATTGATATATATTCATTGTCATTCAAAGGATATTTGATCTATTTCACTGTTTGACCTATTTCAGGAGGATCTAAATATAATCGCTTCTCTCTCCATCTCTCTCTCTCTCTCTCTCTCTCTCTCTCTCTCTCTCTCTCTCTCTCTCTCTCTGAAATAGTTATGTAAACACACATTCAAGGTATGCATACAATTTGTACTTAATTTATCTGGAAGACTTTTGATCTACACCACCTAACCTCTAAGTATTCAGAGGTTGCATGATTGATTTGTGACATGATTGGCCTTGTTTGTGCTACATGAGTAGCCTATGCAAATGTTCATATTATATACAAATTGTCATTTTTTTCAAATGGAATTATGATCATTCTGCTGAACTGTTTAATCTTGATTTTTTTTTTTTTTTGATACAAATAATATGTCATATGTCAGTACGTTAAGTGCTGAGTTGTCCAGTTTCCTTTATATCATCCATGACCTAATTCAGTAATTGTGTAAATATTATGTGTTCAAATGTTCTAGCTGAAGTATTATATGAACAAATCCTCCCCCCCCCCTCTCTCTCTCTCTCTCCCTCCTCCCTCCCTCTCTCTTTCTTGGGATCTCCTCTCTCTCTCTCTCTTCTTCCTCTCTCTCTTTTCTTTCTCTCCCCCCCCCCCCCCCCCCCCCCCTCTCTGTATCTCTCTCTCTTCCCCCCCTCTCTGAAAATGGTTACATAAACACACACTGTCAAGATTTTGTATACATGATGTACTTTATTCATTTGGAAGACCTTTGATCTGCATTTCAATGTCTAAACCACACCACCTCTAGATATTCAGGAGAATAACTGATTTGTGGCATGATTGTTTACAAATTGTCACTTGTCAATGGTATTATGATCATTCTGCTGAACTGTTTCACCTTGAATTTACGGTGTACAAATATTATGTACAAATTAAGTGCTGACTTGTTCAGCCTCATTTAAATCATCCATAACCTAATTCAGTAGTTGTGCTAATGTTATGCTCAACTGTGTCAGCTGAAGTATCACAATACATGACCCCTCCCTCCCCCCACCTCTCTCTCTCTCCCCCTCTCTGTCTCTCTCTTCTCTCTCTCTCCCCTCTGTCTGTCTGTCTGTCTGTCTGTCTCTCTCTCTCTCTCTCTCTCTCTCTCTCTCTCTCCTTGTTTGACTCTTCCTTCTTTCCCCTGAGTTATATGTATGAATACATGTGCATGATTATGTATACAGGTTGCAACTGATATATATCATTGTCATTCAAAGGATATTTGATCTATTTCACTGTTTGATCTATTTCAGGAGGATCTAAATATAATCGCTCTCTCTCTCTCTCTCCAAAGGATCCACAGTCTCTCTCTCTCTCTCTCTCTCTCTCTCTCTCTCTCTCTCTCTCTCTCTCTCTCTCTCTCTCTCTCTGAAAAATTTATGTAAACACACATTCAAGTTTATGCATACAATTTGTACATATCTCTGCACCAACCTCTAAGTATTCAGAGGTTGCATGATTGATTTGTGACATGATTGGTCTTGTTTTTGCTACATGAGTAGCCTTATGCAAATGTTCATATTATATACAAATTGTCATTTTTTTCAAAAATGGAATTATGATCATTCTGCTGAACTGAACTGTTTTAATCTTGATTTTTTTTTTTTTACAAATAATATGTCACACGTTAAGTGCTGAGTTGTCCAGTTTCCTTTATATCATCCATGACCTAATTCAGTAATTATATAAATGTTATGTGTTCAAATGTTCTAGCTGAAGTATTATATGAACATATCCTCTATACTCCCCCCCCCCCCTCCCCTCTCTCCCCTCCTCCCCTCCTCTCTCTCTCTCTCTCTCTCTTTCTTGGGATCTCCCTCTCTCTCTCTCTCTCCTGTCTCTCTCTTTCTTTCTCTTCTCTCCCCCCCCCCCCCCCTCTCTCTCTCTCTCTCTTCTCTCTCTCTCTCTCCTTTTTCCTCCAATACAGATAATCTGGCATTCAAGTATATACAAAGAAAAATGTTAGTAGAAAGTTTGCAGATGTAATTCTCAATTATTGCCGAAGTCATCGTAATATTGAGGTTGTATACAGGTGTATAGGTATTGACGTTGGTTAAAACTTGGCTGTCTCCCCACTCCCTCACAGTACCACCTTTTTTTTTTTTTTTTTTTTTTTTTTTTCTCCTTTCGATTTTGTTGAAAGATATTCCTGATTAAGCATGGGGCATACACATAAGCGCGTGTGCGCGCGCGCACACACACATTCCCATGCAGACGCGCGCGCGCGCTCAAGTGCGCACACTCACACACGCATGCGCACGCGCGCGCGCACACACACACACACACACACACACACACACACACACACACAGAAGATCTTATGAATTCACACTGTACCAATGTAAAATACTTATAAATATGATAAAAGTATGCTTGTTGAACTGGGAGTTCTGTTTTTGGGTTCCCTTAGTTATTATTCTTTCCCCAAAACAATGAAGTTGATTCTGGTTTTTGTTTTGCTTGCTTTTTCCCTCTGCACATGTTTTTCAGAGGAACAACAAAAAAGATGAACTTTATAAATACGTTCGGCTGATTTACAAACATATGCCCCCCCCCCCCCCCCCCCGACCCCCCCCCACCCTTTACACACACGAGCACGCCCACACACACACGCGTGCCCACACACACGCGCGCACACACACACGCATAGCACACAGGCGCATGCGCACACGTGTTACAGCGAAACATATGGGCAAGAATGCTGCTTTGGGAAAAGCCGGTCATGTATGCTGATCTGGGATGTTGTGTGCTTGTTAAATCTTATGTGTACACAAAATGATTTTTTTTGACGTACGCCTAACTTTATTATTACTTTTTATGATTTTTTTTCTAATTATGAAAGGCGAAGTATGAAAGGCGAATGCGAGAAAATGTCTGCTTTGACAAAAGCGCACAGTTTTTATTACATTTTGTGCTTGTTTTGATGGAAACTGTTTGCAAATGGATATCCATGGAAGAAAAGATGATAAGGTGTGGAATGTTATTTTTCATTGGCGTTATGGTGTCTGTAGCCTTCAACGCTGATATGTCACTTATTAACGCGAATCCTGGTGTGTTTTTTTTTTTTTTTTTTTTTTTTTTTTTTTTTTATAAATCCTGGAATGCCTGTGTCCAACAACCACTCTAAAAAATGTTTTGTTTATTCTTTTTTCATTTGGTCCTTTTGTACATTAAGTCACATTCGCTTGAACTTATTCATATCATCTTTAAAAAACACGAAGCAATGGAAAGGAGCATTAGACAAAAGAGAAATAAGCAAAATGATAATGGGTAGCATAAAAATATCCTCTCTTAACTGCCAGGGTCTTGGTAACTTTGGAAAAAGGAGAGATGTGTTTGCATCACTTACGACAAAAAACAATATTCTATATATTTCATACAAGATACACATTTTACAAAAAACTTAGAACGCCAGATACGAGCTGAATGGGGATTTGAATGTGTATTTTCTTTCAAATAAACAGTAGGTCAAGGAGGAGTGGGAATTTTATTTAACAATAACTTTGACTTTAAAATAGAAAAAAAACAGTTAAGGACACGAAAGGAAATTATATTATTTTAGTTATAAATACGTTTGGAAAGCAAATAACATTAGTTAATATTTATGGGCCAAACAGGGATGACCCAACAACGTTTTTTCAGAACATCAAAAATCAAATTGAGGAAGCAGGTAGCCCGAATATTGTTATTGCTGGTGACTGGAATTTAGTACTCAATCCTGCCTTAGATTATGATAATTATAAAAAATATTAACAATGTTAAAGCTAGGGAAAAGTGATTGAAATTATATCTGAGTTAGAATTAATAGATGTTTGGCGAGAATTTAACCCAGAGGTCCTCAGATACACATGGCAAAGGCCAAATCCACGTCAACAAAGCCGCCTTGACTATTTCTTAGTTTCGGAAACATTAATTACATCAGTGAGTAATGCTGATATTCATTTTGGTTATCGCAGTGACCATTCGCTCATTACAATGGAAGTTACCTTTAAAGTTGAGGAAAAAAAAATAAAAATCTTTGGAAATTCAACTCGTCACTGTTAAAAGATTACATATACGTTCAATCAATAAATAACCTAATAGAAGAAGTTAAGTGTCAGTATGCAGCTCTTCCATATATGAGAGAAAATTTAAAACACAAATACCTAACGATCAGATTCAATTTGTAGTATCAGATCAGCTATTCTTGGGACACCTTACTAATGGAAATCAGGGCTAAAACAATTTTGTACAGCATACACAAAAACAAAGACCTTAAAAAAACAGAACAAACTTTAGAACAAGAAATACAAACCCTTGAGAGCAATTCGCATCCAAACCAAACTGAAAGAATAACTTTAAAGGAGAAGAAGGCTCAGCTGGTAGAGATCAGAAAAACAAAAATGGAAGGGATAATGTTAAGATCAAAGGTTAGGTGGGCACTACAAGGGGAAAAAATTAATAAATACTTTTGTAATCTTGAAAAAAGACATTTTATTAGCAAACAGATGTTAAAACTAACAACAGCAGATGGCCGTGTATTGACGGAAACAACCGATTTGCTAGACGAGAGACCAAATCCTTTTTTCATGATCTGTATAAAGAACGGAAATTGCAGGATACCGATATAGGCAAGTTTACAAAAACATTACCAAAATTAAGCAAAAATTGAATCTGATAACCTGGAAGGTCTCATAACAAAAGAAGAAGCAACAGAAGCATTGAAAAATATGCAAAATGACAAAAGCCCAGGCACGGATGGATTTACAGTTAATTTCTTTAAATTTTTTTGGAAACAGCTGGGAGATTTTTGTAATCCGTTCTCTAAATGAAGGCTTTTAAAAGGAGAAATGTCAGTAACTCAAAGAGAAGGTATCATAATATGCTTACCCAAGGGAGACAAACCCAAGGAATATATATAAAAAAAACTGGAGACCAATATCACTGTTAAATGTTACTTATAAAATAGGATCAACCTGCATAGCTAACAGAATTAAAACAGTCCTACCTAAACTAATTCACGAAGATCAGACAGGGTTCATATCAGGGAGGTATATTGGGGATAATTTAAGACTATTGTATGACATGATGCATTACTTAGAAAACAAAAATCTACCTGGTTACTGGTCTCAGTCGACTTTGAGAAGGCTTTCGACTCCATAAACTGGGTCTATTTGGAAAAAGTTATCAGCTACTATGGCTTTGGAAAGGATATGATTAAATGGATATGCACGTTTTACAAAAATATTAAAGCTCATGTAATCGTTAATGGAAAGATATCTCAGAGTTTTCCCATTAGGAGAGGATGTCGCCAAGGTGATCCCATATCCCCGTATCTCTTTGTATATATGTGTTGAATTACTAGCGAGCAAAATAAGAGAAGATGACGAAATTAAGGGAATAAAAATATCTGACACAGAATTTAAAATAAGCCAGTTTGCAGATGACACGTCGTTTATTAGAAGGGGATAAAAGGTCATATGAAAAACTGTTCAACTCAATAGAAGAATTGAAGGCATTTCTGGTCTTAAATTAAATTTTGAAAAAACCTGTAACGTATGGCTAGGGCAAAAGAAAGGCTCACAAACTGTACATTTGGCTGAAAAGCATATGATATGGAACCCTATAAAATTCAAACTTCTAGGAATTTGGTTGACAACTGATCTATCAAAACTAACAGAAATAAATATGTCAGATAAGTTCACAGAAGTTCAAAATTTGTTTAAAATTTGGTCAAAACGTATGTGTACTCCTCTGGTAAGGTTGCAGTATTAAAATCTCTTATTTGTCTAAACTTGTATACCTGTGGATGTTACTCCCAAACCCCCCTGAGAGTGACATAAAACATCTGCAAAAGATGTGTTTTGAATTTGTATGGGACAAAAAACCTGACAAAATTTAAACGAAAGTATGCAATTTATAATGTTGAAAACGGAGGTATAGGTTTGCCAGACATTCATGCCTTTATGCAAGCTCTAAAACTGTCATGGATTAGAAAATTATTTATTAAAAACTCAAAGTGGAAGACAGTTTTAGTAACGCTCTGTCCAGAAGTAAACAATCTAAATTATTTTGGGTCAAAGAAGTATTTACAGAGTAGGTGTAACCAGTTTTGGAAGGATGTATTTAAATCTTATGACACGTTGAACATACAAACAGATTTAGAGAATACTGAGGAGATTGCAGCAGAACCTATCTTTTATAACGATAAATTCAAAATTGATAAAACTCATTTTTATTTCAAGTTATGGTTTGACAAAGATATAATTCATGTGGGAGATATGATGGATGAAAATGGCACCTTTTTAAGTTACAAAAGTTTTTCAAGAAAGTTAGGAGTGCAGGTGAATTACCTCCATTATTTAGGCTGCGTCCAGGCTATAACAGAATACGCTAGAAAAAGAAACATAACATTTGAAAACAGTGTCAAGAATGATAAAAGCAAAGTTTTGAAAATTATAACAGGTGTTTGTCAAAGGATCAAAATTTATTACTACAATTTGCTCCTGGATAAAATAGATGTACTCAATATAGAGTCCTTTGCAAAATGGGAAATAAAGTTACAAACAGCGATAGACTGGGAAACTGTATTAAAACATGTCCGAAAAATCAAAGAAATAAAATTTAGATGGTTTCAACTGAAACTTTGCCATAGAGTTTTAGTATCAAATATACTTCTAAAAGGAATGGGTCTCACAGACAGCGACAAATGCAGTTTTTGCAAAAATGAAAGAGACACAATTCATCATTATTTGTGGTATTGTCCAATAACACAAGAATTCTGGAAGGAATTGGAAAGATATTTGAAACAGAAATGTGAACATTGTTTCAGATTGTCACTGAATGTCGAGCTGATCTTGTTCGGAACTGACGAAAAAACAAAAAACGGACCAAATTTTTTTTATCTTATTTTACTATGGGCAAAGTTTTTCGTCTATAAAAGTAGAATTATTAATGCAATACCAAGACTGTCTGAATTTATATGCGAACTTAAACATAGATACCAAATAGAAAAGCATGCACATATAATGGAAATGCGTTATCATGATTTCATTAAAAACTGGTTACCATATAGCACACTGTGCGCAGATTAGGATACTACAGTGCTTCGCAGTAAAAAATTAATTGTAAATACTTCTAATATTATCATTCTTATTAGCGTGTTTTTCTGTCACAGTAGCTAACAAAACTGTACACATTATTATACAAAAAGCATTCTAATGCTCCTGCAGTTGAGCGTGGATCAAATATGTTTGGATTTGTGGAAGCGGTATGTGACCTTTCCTTTTCTCTTTATTCCTCATTCTTTACCCCCCCCCCCACCCCTCTCCCCCACCCATTTCCAACCGCTCCCCCCCCCCCCCCCCCCCCCCGTCAACTCCTCTCCAGCTATAGACAACACTTATTGCTTTATGTCAAGAGTTGTTGGTTTCTCTCTCTCTCTCTCTCTCTCTCTTTTTTTCTTTGATGTTATTTTTTTTTTTTTTGTATTTTTTAAATTTTTTTTTTTTTTTTTTATTATTATTATATTTTTTTTTAACTTTAATTTCTGTTTGTTTGTTTGTTTGCTTGTTGTTGCTCTATTTTCTACTCAGCATCAAATACCCCTGCAGTTTCATGGAAATTTCCTTTTGTTATTCTCTGTAATGAATGACTGCTATATCAAATAGATTTGGACAATGTTGTGTATGGAATTACTAAAGAATGATATTATAGTGCTCTTCTAATAGAAAATGATGGATCATGGCTATCTGTAAACTGAAAAGTTCCAAGATAAAGAATGATTTTTCAGATGTTTTGCATCGGATTAGGTTTCGATAAGAGTGGATTTAGGTTGAAGGAAAGTGTGATTCAGGGTTTTCGTTACATGCTCTTCTAATAGAAATGATGGATCATGGCTATCTGTAAACTGAAAAGTTCCAAGATAAAGAATGATTTTTCAGATGTTTTGCATCGGATTAGGTTTCGATAAGAGTGGATTTAGGTTGAAGGAAAGTGTGATTCAGGGTTTTTTTCTTCTGTGTAGGCAGGTGGACAGCAACATTGTGAAGATTCTGCGTCAACGGAAACTGGAGTGCTATCAGTGGGAAGGACCTGATGCGAAGTTCAAGTGCCAGAAAGTGTCGGATGACTACGAACAGGCAGCAACCAACTGGTTTATCAAATGTGAGTGTTAGCGAGCTGCTTCAGGACTTAAAGGTTTGTTTTTTTTTAATGACTATTTTGCATTTTGCAGAAAGCAATCCAGAATGTTTGCTGTATTTGGTTCTGCGTTGGTGTATGCTGTGTTTCAGTCAAAGTCACCGAAAGAAAGTGAAAACTGAAATCCCTTTTGGGACTTCACAATGTGTTTCAACTTTCATTCGATGTTATTCTTGACTACACACTCCTGAATAAGTGGGGACCCAAGTACCCACATGTTTTGCCTGTATATTTTACATCATTTTTCTCTCTTATCAGATGATTTGAGTCATACAAGACTCATACTTGTCAGGTAATCCTGAGAGTTTATGCTGAAATGGATGAGGCAGGCTAGTCAGGATCCATTCTCAATGGGCTGCTATATCCGATTGAAGTATGGTTCCTCCAGAACTGGCATCATTGAAAATGAAGAACGAGCAATCAGTTATTTTCTCATATTCGGTGCAAGATGGACGTTCTTCATTTTCATTGTTCCGAGTGTTGTTCATCTTGCCTGAAGAAGACTTTTTAGAGGTCGAAATGCGTCATGTTTTGATTTGTAATTTGTTTGTCCATGTTAATTGGCAGAGTTTTTACAAATACCTTCTAAAAATCTGTTGTGACAGTTTTGTGATGTGGTCTTTTGTCTCCTGTTTATTCCAATAAAGCAAAGAAGAGGTCTGGTACACAAAGAGAATACTGGTTTCCAAGTAGTTGCTTGAAATAATCTTTGCATTTGTACTTCAAAGTTTTGGCAAATTCAGTTGCTTTCTGTTTCAAGGCGAGAGTAATGTATGAAGCAGAATGAAGATGTAAGGGGAAAGATTTCATACTTGGATTTTGTTTTTTCTTTTTGTTGTATTTGATAAAAAAAAAACAGTTCACAATATTTGAGATGACAGATATTTTCAATCAAAGGAGACATTGTAACAGATAAAGATCAACCCTTTGTTGCAGATGGAGACATCGGAGCAAATGGGAATGTCATCGATGCATACATGAAGCAGAAGCACCGCCTCATCTGGCACAGACGTCACCCTGACAGCCTCTGATGTAGACTTCATGTCATCTTTTTGTCAAGAAAAGTGATGCAGACCTGAGCTTATTTTGAGAGCATGTACATTTGCATGATGCCAGGACTACTAGTGATTTATCCTTTTTTTTTTTGTTCTGATAACTTATGTGTCATGCAGTATTTAACAGTAGACCAAGTCTTTGTGACAGCAACGCAGAGTCTGGCTATGAGAATGCGACTGCAGTTACCATTTACACCAGCTTGTATGAGACTGTGCCAGAGGTTGTCACTGTTGTTCGCGTGTGTTTTTCTTAGATCAAAGCATAAGTATGTGTGAAACATGTTGATGCCAAGTAGCTGGTTTACTATTTTTTTAGAATGAGGACAGTTTGCTGGTGTGTTTTTCATCTCCATAAGAATGGTGGAATAAAAATGTGAATTGCCCAGTGACAACGCAATCTTTTTTCTTTTACAGTGTGCTACTTTCATAATATCTGTACTCTTTTAACAAACTGCTTATCCAAGTTGTAGCAGTACACATATCTCCTTCCTAGGAGGCTTTTTCGTCAGAAATTGTCTTCAGCAATACTCTTCCTCCCCAAAATGGTCAACTGCTTGTTCAAAAATGTGATGAAGAGGATAATCAAGACCAACTGCGCAGTACACTTTTGTTCTCTCTCAATGATCTATTTATGTAAAAATATATATAACAGCAGAGACAGTAACAGGGAAACAAACAAAATGAAAGAGGATGGGTGTACAACTTGCATTTATAACATGGACAGTAATGCTGGATGACTGTACAAAGTGGAGTTTACCACAGGGACAATGTGTACATACAGTGCTGGACTACTTTGGCCCTCTTATGATGAATTGACAGATTAATAGGTATCACGCGAAGAAGTGAACATTGCATGTGTTCAGTGGTATGAAAACCATGATAAAACTCTGTCAATACAGAATCATGGTAATTACAAATTTTCGCGGTGCTTGAGCTGTTACAAAGAAAGAATTCTTACATGCATCCAATGATTGAGTTTTCCTCCCATTCTCTCATACCAACAACTGAAAACAAAATTGCCTCCAGCTCTGCCCAGGTTTGTTGTGATGTTGGTTGGTTGGTCTGCTCTCTGTGTATCATGCAACGACATGTAACTCAGAAGGTGGCATATGATACAGAAACCAACCAGTTAAAAAAAAAAGAATGGGATTGGATCCATGGTGCAGATCTGAATCAACTGGTGGACCCTGGATGTTCTTTCTTTTTTATGCATTTTCAATGTGCTTCACAAGAAAAATTTACAAAATTTCTAGATTTGTAACCAGTGATGTAAAGAGTTTGACATTTTAATACACCATCTTTGTAACTCATGGAATTGAAGATGATTAAATCGAACATATATTTTTTGGTCGTATTACACATTCATCTGCAAGTTGGATAGACTCTTTCTGCAATTGGGTGTTCAGGTTACCCAAGATAATGCGAAAACTACAGAATCCATCATCAGGAAATGACAAACTCTCTCTTAATCATGAACACTGTAGTACAGAGCCTAAATATAAACTTGAAACGGTGTCCGACAGAGAGACATGCACAATTCTGTTTCTGCCATGTTTTTTCACCTAATGTGTGGAATCCATACGAGCCCATGGCACACAAGACATTTTCAGATGGGCTCCTTGGTAAATCAGTTAACACATACAGTTGTGGAGCTAATGATCAGAAGTTCAAACACATTTAGGGCAAGATTTTTTCAGCATAAAGCCAAACTCTTGTCAAACCAGGAATCAATGGGGTACCTATTCAGTTACGAAAAGGTTAAGGTAGCTGGAGGAGAGGCTTGGACTTTGCCTTTCGTTAATGTGCGCTTGCCGAAGCATGCTCATACAAGACCAGTGATTGCGCACATGCATAAACATATATATATGTATATATATGCATACACATGCACTACATACTGGCACACGTGCCCACACACCCATGTATATGTACACTTACCACACACACGTACAATAATGTCTGACCAGCGCATTGGGCTTATGCACAGGTAAGACAACCGCTAAGTCGTAGCCATGAGACCCTCTCCTTACATTCTCTCGTCAGCTTCAAATCATGCACAGTGTGGTCTCAAAACTCAACAGATGTGGTGTAGTGTATATGGACCAGACAAAGTTCGGTTTATGACTGGGTTTTCTTGCACTTTCTACTTTTTATCTTTTGTTTTGTGCGAGTGTGTGCGCCTATTAGTTCTATTTTTGGAGAAACCAAAATAACAGATTTCCGTCAAAAACTGAAAGGAGTTCTATCCATGCATTTTGTTTTTTTCTGCTGGGATAACAATAAATTAAGAACATAAAGGAAGAAAAAAAAACATAAAAAGGTCTTTATGTACATTTCAAAGGGACAGGATCAGGGCAAGGGAGAGCAATCCGGGAAAAAAGTGGGCATCTGTGTATAATTATTGAATTGTGGACTGCCTCAAATGCAACCAGCCCCGTCTATTATGCAAACTCTAGACAGGCATAAATGGTTCCCGTGTCCATGGTGAAGGATTTTGTTTCCACCAATCCTTTTGAACTTGTTTTGTCATTTTTAAAGTGAACAGGTAATCACAAAACCCCTCCAGTATTGTAGCACAAGGTATTAAGGTTATTATGAAAAGAGGACATGTTAGTTATCGAGAAAGAGATGGAAGATCGAGGCTAAACCGATGTGCTTAACTCGTCACTTTACTTGTCTAAAATGACCGGAATAACTCAGCTTGACATCACAAACACAAAAGAGGCGATCATCTTGTGCCCACGACTAAAATCTAAGCTGCAAAATATGATTTTCCTTTGTTTGCTACTTGCCATCAATGTGGCCATCGTGCATATCATGCTACTCGACATCATTGTAGCGATTTTGCATATAACCATCTTGGATTTGACGGATTTGTGTGTGCATGAAGGCGAGAATGTGGGCATGTGTACATGCGACTATGTTAGAGTGGTCTGTAGGCATGTACATTTATGCTACAGTCTGTGTGCGTGCACATACCTACCTACTTGGTCCGCTTATTTCCAAAGTTTGAAAACACAACTTCAGATTTGAAAACAAAAAAAAAGATTTCAGTTAAAAATAACTCTTTGTTTCTTGTGAATCCTCCTACCCCGTAACATTTCATTCACTGTGAACAGTTAAATTTGAAATTATTACATTCTTCTTCCAATGGCACATGTGTATAGTGATGAATTCTCAAGTCCAGAGCTATTGTATAGTGCAGGGAGGAAAAAAAAAAAAAAAAAAAAAAAAGCAACAACTAACCTGAACTGAACTGTGTGTGATCATCTACATCATGATGTTCAGATATAAAGCAATGAGAATTAGACAAGAGTTGAAGAAACAAAATTTTCTTCACTTAATTTTTCAATGAATTGAAAAATAATACCGTCGTATTCGCGCATTACTTGACTTTTGTAAAAGATGAGATGTTTCAGCCACACATTTTTCTGTACGTCTTTTTGCATGAAAGTACATCAATTTCTCTATAAACTGGTGCACTGCAATGCGTTTCTTGCGTTGCACTTTAGGTAAGTCATTCAAAAGGTAAATCAGAATATGTTAACTGATAATTAAGTGGCATGGTTTATGGCCATAAAATGATTGGGAAGTGGTAGCAACACTGTGTTTGCTAGAGGCAGAAGACCATGAGAGAGAGAGAGAGAGAGAGAGAGAGGATAGCAATACTGTTGCTAGCAGCAGAAGACAGTGAGATGGGAGGTTTTATTACCATGTTGATCCAGCCAGTTCTTTTATATTTTGTGTGAGTGACACGGTGCAGTGAACGACTTGCATTATTGTTGTTTTGATAGTGAAATCAGCTACCTTGGTGCAGTGGTTACTGCTGCAAGTATGGAGGTCATGGTTTCAAGTCCCCAATGCTGCAGCTTAGAAGATCCAGTCTGTTCAGACATTTATTGCAGTTATCGTTCCAAAGTGAAATGTCACAGTTCATTGTGCCACGAGCTCAAATGGCACGACTGAACACAAACTTGTGACCACCAGTGTCACAAATCTAGGTCTAAGGCCTGGTTGATGGCATAAAATGTAGCATACGTTATAACCCGGACATATAGAATGAAACTGTGTAGCATTATCATCTTTAACAAAAAAAAAAGTGTTTTAAAATTCTATGATCCTTGCTGTCCTACCCATATGGTGACCTTGCGTTATGTCCTGCTTACATGGCGACCTCGCATTTCAATTTCCTCTTCATACCCCTGGCGAGTTCATGTCAAAACGTCGGTATTTGCTAGCTGATGGATGTGGTGGTGTCCTCTAATAGGGGTGGGGGGCTAACTCATGCTAGCTACATGGCCAAATTGGTCAAAGCGGGTATCACTGAAAACCACCAAAGTGACTGGGCAGCAGTGCAACATTTCCTGTGATGGTCTCCCCTGCACCCCCAAACCAATAATGTTCTCTATAGACAATTAGATCAGGGTGAAAAGCAAACAAAACTTATCTATATTTGTTACACTTCTTGAATTAAGTTTTTCAAATCTGTAGAACCCCCCCTTGCCCTAACAACTAGAATATCCAGGTGGGCACACGCGCGTGTGTGTGTGTAAGCGATACTGCGTTAGTGTGACACAAGCTCTCCATGACGAACAATCTAATTCTATACATATAAAAGGTACCTGGGCATTTGTTTATTGCCTGTACGTAATGCCCTGAAGAATCATCCATGCAATATACACATGCTCAAACCAGCATAAACACTCAGCATCCATTTTATTGACGACAAGGCAACTAACTCATTTCAACTCCTTGACAGCAAGACCTGAAAAAAAAAAAAGAGAAAAATTCATATATAAACACCAAAGTATCTGTTTAAGTAAAAATATAGCTTTTAGACATCAATACTGTATATGTTAAAGCAAAGAAAAAAACTGGTACATATAACAAATAACACCACAGCCTTTACTGGCCCCCCCCAAAAACAAAAAAAAACTGTGTACTGAATAACATACAAAAACAAGTATTTTTCTTTCAAATCAAGCTACGACAAGTATCCCTCTATGTGTTTATGCTGAATTAAAACACACACACATACCGTGGTATACACTTCAAGGAAAGGTAAAACCTCTACATTCTCAATATTACATATCGCTGCCCAGACACACAACTGCCTCAAGTCTGAAAACGAAGCTTTACAGGAGACCCCCCACAGATTATTTATCCCCACAAGATATACTGTGAGCGGAGTTATGGTACAAGTATTTTGACTACAGCATGTTCATTTTTAGGATAACAAGATTGGGATTTGACTACATTATGCCCCATGGTCTGCTCTTACAGCTTACACACACACACAAATTTGAAAAAAAAAATATCAAGTTATGGCAGCTATATTTCAAGGCGGCAATATGTTGGATCACGTGCAAAAACTGGCACACACTTCAAATGAAACTACATCTACCCCCTCAATACTGTCCCTGTTGAATCAATTACAAAAGCTGCTATACACTTCATAAAGCTGTAAACCCTAGCCCCTCAAAATTGTGTATGTTGAGTCAAATACAAGAAGCCATGTAAACTTTAACTGTACAAAAAAAAGTCATGCATGGTCAAATTACAACAGAAAGTAACTGAACTGGACAGGAAGTTATATGTGACTGTTATAAGGCTGCTTCACATTGCACAAACGTGACTTATTTTTAAGCATCAACACACAGAGACAATGTATGCTACATTATTTCTAAGTGGACATATTTCAGATTATAAAGTGGATTTGGGAAAGAAAGCAGAATGAACTTCTTTATTTGCAACACCAAAATAAGCATAAAAGATTAAACAAAAAAATCCTGTACTTTCATTGGAAAACACAAAGAGACAAGACTTGATGACTCTGACAAACTTAAAAGAAAGGTGCTTGGTAAAAATTTGGAAGTGTAATAAAAGTGTGGTAATTCAAGTCCCTCCCCCCACCCCCCCAACTAACTATCTTTTTTGCATTCTTGCCATTTTTTGTTCATTACCTGGTGGCAAAGACTGTCTGAGCTTTTCTGCCTTTTCACGGTCCTGGATGACCAATGTGTACAGGTAGCGGCTGCATCGCACCTTGAACTTGACATTTTCTTTGTTCTTCTTGATCTTCACAGCTGTAAGGAGCCACAGTCATATATCTCAATTTGAGAAATTAATTTGTGGTCACACACATTCACAGCAAATAAACAATAATTTAGCCACATTACCCATTTTCTCACATATGACATACATTCATATAGAGGAATTTGGATTTCAATTAAACATCTTCTCGGTTCAAGAAATCAATGGACAGGGGAATAAACTTTGTTTAAATCTGACACTTCTGCATTTAACCGATCGATATCTTCGTCCTGACTGAAGAAGGTCATACTGATTTGCAAGGACGTGGGTCTGGTCACACGTAATCTTCTTCGCTTTACAACTAACACGGCACCTATATAGCTCACTCAGACTTTTTTGTCTCTCACCAACGATTTTTTCCTCCCACGTTCACCACTTTCTCAAGCACATTTCTGCTCTTCACAGTCAACCCACCATACCAACACATAAATGAGAAAGTTAGAACAGATTCCAAGAAGCATGAATAAAATGTCCGAAGAATGTCAGTATTCACATGAAATGATCGCAGCTTGCGAAGACAATATAATCTGGTTTGACATTTTTTGTGGACATACTCAACATGGGACAATGCTGTGGTTTGACAACAACCTGAATTACTGTCTCGCCATCTGAGCTAACCGATGGCACGAACAGCCCAGAATAAGGCGGCATAACTCTGAGCCAATAAGGTCAAAGAAATTCAATGCAGATTAAGATTCTGAGTCAGCATATGGACAACAGTCTTTTCAAACACCAAAAAGAGTGTCAGAAATAGGTGGATTATATAACAGTTCACAGGCTGTACAGTTTTTCATCAAAACCAACAACCTGCTGGCCACCATACAATTCTTCTATACGGAGTGGGGAGCCCAAATTCCAGGGAAGGGGAAAAGGGGGTGGGTGGTGGGGGAGAAGACTTTTTGCTTCCAAAGCACTGAAGGAGCCATGAATATTAGGTTACTACAAAATACTTTTGTATACACACAAAATCAAAGGAAACTACTTGTACTGCTTTATGATAAAGTGACACCAAAATATCCCCTTCTGAGACCAGTAACCCACCTTGGCTGTTAGTGCATCGAGACTCATGCTGTGATTTCAGAACATGCGCATAGCCAACATTAAATTAATCTGAGTTTACATCCTTGCACGATTTCCCTGATCACTTCTGCTTCTAGTACTTCTTATACATACTTCTAGTCACTAACATCTGACCTGATTTGGAACTGTGATCTTTTACAAAATACTAATTTTGTTCTTTTTCATGAAAAGAAATAGACAAAAAATCATAATGAGATCAAAGCATCCATTTAGCTAAAAAAAAAAAAAAAAAAAAAGAAAAAATAAGAGGGGATGCCTGAAATCTTGAGTTGGAAGAATCACTACATTTTTCACGCTAATGCACAGTGTGTGCAGTCTTTATGTGTCATCAGTGTGTGTCAGAAAACAAGTGAATCATCAAAACTCAGTCAAGAGGTGTCACAGTTTTCATCATGCACACAAGTGTATTTCCATATTTTTCATATCAATGACAATAACTGTTAGATATCACACCTCGAATAGGTGGATGTATGGCCACACGCCCAATTCCCGTTTCATTATCAGAATTTTGTTAAATCAGTTACGGAGGTCAACATGGAAGACATTCTGCTTCCAGTAAACTGTCATGTCCTTTATGATTAGGTAGCAAATGAATTCCCTCAACCTATCCCCCCCCCCCCCCAACACACAAACATGAAAGAGAGTCCATGGATACCACTTTTAAAGTGAAATAAAAGATCAATTTCTGTGATAAGTAATCTTCACTGGGTGTGGCAAGTTTTATGCAACCAGACTCTTGCGTTGATTTGAATATATCATTTGAATTTGACAATGACAGCATTTGTTCACATCCTTACATGCTTATTCAGCACATTTCTGTCTTTAGTACACATTATTGTATATGGAGTTAAATTCTCTACTCTTATAAAAATACGTTGATAAAACACCCCCCCTCCCCCCCCCCCCCCTCCAAACCACCCTTCTTTCTCTGTATCTTCAGAGCGGGGGGTAGGGGTGGGGATGGAGGCACCTTTTGATCAAGTCACCTACTTAAAAGCCCCTTGATCTTCCTTCAAGTCACGCTGAAGAATAAAGTTCTGTTACAGTATGTTGATGTGCAGTCCTTTTACATCAACAATGTGTGTCAAAAAAACAAGTGAATCATCAAAAGACAAAACTCAGTCAAGAGGTGTCACAGTTTTCATCATACACGCATATCTAAAATATATCTATAAATAAGTCATGATTATCCCCCCCCCCCCCCCCCCCCCCCCCCCCCCTCCCTTCTCAAAAGTTATAACAGAACTTATCTACCATGCATTGGTAGTTTGTTGATTTTTTCCTGATAAGCTATCTATGTACACTTCCATCTTGAAATGATGACACGCTAGTACTTTAAGGAGGTAAACAACATGCAAAAACAAGACACCTTCAGATAGCTGAGCACAAGATGTTCCTTTGCAATGCTGCGCAAAATTCCCTCATCTATCTGCAAAACCTATCTTGCCTTTATCACCAATATAACAGGGAAAACACTGTTTTCATGCAAACGGACCTGACAGAGTTCTTGCATTTGTGACATGTTGCAAACATTTCAAACCTGGAGTTGTTTTTTTTTTTGAGCCAGTGTTGCATTCAAGCATAACAAAGATTCAACATGTAATGTAGTCAGGAGGAAAGTAGCACAGACAAGAGATTAAAGACACAAATTTACATGCAATGCTGTCCGTCTCCAAAAGCGTATGTCACTGCAAATGAGAACACAAAGTCTGTTTCCTTCAATAAGCCACTATTTTGCATGAGACCTTCAATTTTTCTCCATCTCTATGTCAGGATGCACACATGCCTACTCCACAATCTTTTTGTCCGGAAAAAGACGAAACACACATCAGGAAAATTTTTTTTTAGAAATTTTTGACGAATTTTGTAGAACAGATTATGTTCTTACATATGTGATGCTGAGCATATTATATATGCATACTTCCACATAAATATGATTACAGCCCATCATGACTGACAGGGAATCACAGAATGTCCTCAAACCTATCCTGTTGAAATGAAAGTTTCCCACTTTTTACCTTTATTGCAATCAAACAATTATTTCCTGACAGTCTAAATGCAGCACCAATTTCTTTTCAGTTCTTTCTTTATCCAGCTTCATCTGTCTAACATCTTGCTCTTGGTATCTATATGCTGTTCACCACTCAAATTTAGTTTCCTCCACTTTCACCTATCAGATAATGTGCATGTGCACAGAGTTCCAGTTACAGCTTTCCATTCGCAATCAGTTGTCCACCTGTGAAATTAGAAACAAGACGCTTACACTGGTGTTCAGGTCAAGATCCTACCCTCTTTCCCCTCCCCAATAATAAGCGATGCACAATCATAAACCCCACACCGACCAGCAATTTTTATGGTTCTTCATGACCGTTTCAGAATTGTGGGCATCAACGAGGATAGAAATGTGATGAAAAGTGTTACAACTTGCTTCCATGTTTTTTTCTCCACAGTGTAAATCAGAAATAAATTTCTTTAACAAAGAAAAATTATTACATTCTCGGTAAGTGTAATCGTTTATCCTACATTTGCATCATTTTCCGTAAGTTTGTTTTTCTAACTCATCTTCTGTTGTATTGCTTACTGTCTTCCTTCTAATTTTACACATATCCATCCTGGATTTGTTGATATGTTCATTTTCTCAGACCCAAAACTAAACACTTGATCATAATCTGTAAAACTTAAGGGGTCACCTATTCCCTACCCCCATCTCTCCACTCCCATTTTCACAAAGTATGAAGAACTTTTAATTCAAGCTTAAACTGAGTTGTTTCTCATTACCTCATACACAAAAACGTGCCTTCTAAAATTGAGGAAAAGAAAGCACACACACAATAATAAATCACAGCTCTTACAAAGCCATCACTGTAATTTATTCATCAACCTCTAGTGAGTGGTTTTTACCTCTAGGAACCAGTTGTGTCACAGCAATGGTATAAAAAAACAAACAACTTTTAGGACTCCAATACTTTTCCAGTTATAATACTATATACTTGCTAAATTTTTTGAATTGTCAGATGCATGACAGCAAGAACACTTAGCAAAACTGGCCTCTGTGATCAACCATATTCAGTATCTGATTCATACTTACATTTGGCATCCTTCCTTCTTGCTGTCAGCAGGAAGTCCTTGATTTCCTGGATTTGACGAGGCTGCACAAGATTTTAGGTCCATATTGATGTGTTTATATCAGATATCAAATAAGTTCAGCAGAAATAACAGCAACATTACAGAGAGAGAGAGAGAGAGAGAGAGAGAGAGAGAGAGGGAGAGGGGGGGGGGGGGGGTAACTCAATTACTGGATAGAAAAGATTTGTTCTACTTTTCTCATATTATTATTACTATCAGGCATCAGATGTGACCTGATAAGATAAAATGCATATCCTGTACAGGGCAAGTGTCCAACTAAAGATCCTGGTCCAAGGATAGAGAAATAATAAATTCTCATGAAACTCAATTTTGACAGGTTTAAAGTTATGCAAGAATGGACCATGGTAGCAAAGTCTGAGGCGAAATATAATACGTCAATACATTACTAACTCAACTGAACCAATGAACACAGGCATACACAAATTTGGTAAACCAACCAGATTTTTATAATCCATCATCTCCTAGTAGAAAAAGCCTACATATTCCACTCTCCTGCCTTGACAATATGCAATTTTACTTCCTACGCAACGACCTAGTACAAAAATTGCATCTCTCAAAATCACACTGGAAATGCAGCTGGAGTCTAGAAAAGCTTTCTTGATCATTTGTGATAGATGCATGTAATGTTTAAAACATCATACCATTATTGCAATGTAAACAGGAATGCTTCTTTAAACTAAGATTCACGGCAAATGTCGCAAAACAAAAAAGAAAAAACATCGTTATGAATATAACTCACCATGATCAAAATTCTTGTGTACCTGCAACAGATAAATTCAGTATATTCTGTCTGCAAGTTTTTCAACGATGTCTAAAAAAAAAAGAGAGAAAAAAAAAAAAGCAATTAAGCTTTTCATATGCAGGAGTCCTGATCTAATCATGTGTTACAGCTACATGTGTTGGCCATCACAACGAAACTCCCTAAACTACTCTTACCCTGCCATGAAGAAGCCCACAAATTTACTTAGTAAATTACCCTTCAATGCCCTTTATTACTGCTATTTTGCTGAACAAGAATTCTGTATTCAAACTGTCTTTCTGATGTGAAAACTGTGTGTGTGTGTGTGTGTGTGTGTGTGTTCATGTGCATGAAAACACACACAAACACAGAGAAAAGGAGCCCAGAGAGAGAGAGAGAGAGAGAGAGAGAGAGAGAGAGAGAGAGAGAGAGAGAGAGAAAGGGATCCGTGAACGAGCTTTCCCTGCCATCATCAATGGGGTACACTGTATTCAAAATCTTCATTTTTTTTTTCTAACACACCAAATGCATGAGCTGCACAAAAACTTCACAAAGAAGGTCGGGAGAGGGTGATGGCAAGTAGTAAACAGAACAGGGCTTCGCCAAATCATGTGAATGACACGTCTCTCTAAAGTCTAATTCAGTTCAGCCTTCAGCACAAAGTCCAACTCCAAGTGAAAGAGTTTTTATTGAATTTTAAAACTTATTAACAAAAAACAAAGAAAGAAATAAACATTACAAACGTAAGAAACAACAGACAGATGAAGGCCATGCTACATAAACTAGAGAAATTGAAGGCGGTTGAAACATGCGAACCACGCTTATCCCGATATTTGTGTCGCCATAAAATATTGATCAAGTTGTGTAAATGCGAACATAAACTTAAAAAAATGGACATCAACGAATAAAGAACAGGATACTGAACTAAATACCACCGGCAATTATGAAATAAATAGAAGATATGAAAGTAGATGAAGCAGATTTCCGAAACAGCAGTCACTTACCCTCCGTCTCAAGATTTACCGATGTCAAAGAGGAAGTCGGCAAGGGAGCGAACTTAACTAGCCTAAACAGGAAGTGGGGGCTGAATATCGGGCATGTAGTAGTTTTTCCAACATTGTTTTTTCCTTCTTTTTTTTTTCTCTCAATTTTTTTCCTTTCTTTTTTTTTTCTTCTTGGTAACCGACATTGATTTTTTTTTGTGCTTGAAGTGAATTTATTTGTGGACTCATAGGAATCTATGTAAACAATTCTTTCCAGCGAAATCAAGCAGACTATGCTATATGATGATGTACATGAATCAGATCGAACTTTCCTTCACCGGGCAGAGAAAATGCTGGCCGAGATAGTCATAAACATCGCGGTGAATCGGATCAGCAGAGAGTCTTATTAAAGACAAACAAACAAGAAACAAGTAAAAAACGTATACAAAGTCGTAATCAAGAAATCATCCAAAAACTTCATTCTTATACCTAACGAGTAGCTTAGTTAACAAACATTCTTTGCTGGTAAATGCAACAGACATAAGAGATGATTTTTTTTTTTTTTTGTCATCTGTTAAAAGAAATGCATTATGTGGCTGTACACCGATAAATCAACATTCAACAATTTAACATTTTGATCATTAACTCACTCACCTCCGTTCAATCATATGCACATAACATAACCTGGTAGACATAATTCAGTTCCATTACACATAAAATACATTTAAACTCATATGCACGGACATGTCGACTCGAAGTGTATATATATATATATATATATATATATATATATATATATATATATATATATATATATATATACACTTCGAGTATTAAAACGCTTACGTATGCTCGTGCGGGCACGTGTACACACACACACACACACACACACACACACACACACACACACACACACACACACACACACACACACGCACACACTCATTCACTAACAGAAACATCAGTGTTAAAACTTCCGACTATAAACCCTATCACAAAACATAACCGATGTGATAACTGTAAAACTTTCTTTGAAATTAGAATGAATAGGTAAATAACTTTTTTGAAAAATTCACAAACGGTCAAGCGCAATAACATTCATAAATTAATTTTTTAATGAAGACAATATCATAAAATCATATTTCTGGATGTGAAGAAGATTAAAAAGGCATTTAAACATTTTAGTTACAGGCGATTATCGCAGAACGGAGCCATGTCTCTATATAGCATACACGTATTAAAAAACAAACAAACAAACAAATAAATAAATAGATAAATATATGAATAAATAAATACATAAACAAACAAAAATAAATACATCAATAAAATTAAATGAGGGACGGGAAGGTGGGTGGGGTGGGGTGGGGGTGGGGGTGGGTAGAGGGGCGAAGAGTGAGGGGAAGGAAAGAACTGAGAAGTGGAGAGGAGAGCAGTTGGGGGTGGGGGTAGGGTGGGGGAGTGGGTGAAGTGACAAGCAGGCTAACTGGGTTGGGTGAAAGATGGGTGAAGACTGATGACAAATGGTCTTAGAGATAGGAGCAAAAAAAAAAAAAAAAAAAAAAAAAAAAAAAAAGGGTGTGGGGTGGGGGTGGGGGTGGGGGGTGGAGACAGTGGCCCGGGAGTCGGGGGGTGGGAGTGGGTAGGGAGTACCCGCCATGCAAATATGGAAATATTCTCAAGTTCAACGCTGCGAAGAGTCCAAGAGAATGGGGCAGACTTATACTGGGCCTTTTCAATGGCGGACACACGTGACCGAACACAAATCAACTGTGGTAAGACTTGGAATCTCTCAGGACCTCCAGTTTTTATTGTAAACATATGTGCACTGGTGAGTGTGCACCAAAGAAGCGATGTTATAGCGTCAAATGGACTCTCAGAAAAGATCCATGAAGTTGGAGAAGCTGGACTGTGAAGTTTTTGATCTTTCCATCGGAATCCATAGCACATTCAAAGCTCGATAGAAACTGAGCGCGGCCGAAAAACCCAACAAAATGAATGCCACAAGTGGGCTCGAACCCTCAACCTCTCAGCCCGCTAACCACTGCACAACAGCGGCTGGTAACAGAGGTAATAAATGTTCGGTAAAGGTGGTGATAATGGTGTCTAAACGGTTCTGAGTGTGAATGGTTGTAGAGGATGCTTGATGGCTGCTGGTGTGACTGTGGTGGAGGAAGTAATAGCTATGCTGGTGGCAGTAGTTATGAATATTGGATGGCGGTGGTCAGCGTGGCTGTTGGTGGCAGCGAAACGTTTAATATGGCAGTGATGGTGGATGTTTTGCTGACGATAATCAACGGGGGGAGGGGGGGGGGGGGAGTTGATGGTGAAGTAGAGGAAGTAGTATTCTGAAGGGTGCGACCGGTGGTGGTTGGTGGTTAGACCGTTCGTGGTGGAGTTGTGGTGCAAAAGAATAATGCAGAGAGAGAGAGAGAGAGAGAGAGAGAGAGAGAGAGAGAGAGAGAGAGAGAGAGAGAGAGAGAGAGAGGGAGGGGGGGGGGGGGGGAGGGAAGGAGAGATAGAGAGATAGAGAGAGAGATGAACTGAACTGAACTGAACTGAACTGAACTGAACTGAACATTTTTAATGTCATTAGCTATACAGCCTTGGTGACATTTGCAACAAGCAAATAACGTAAACAGTAAATCCACAACAAACATGAATTAAAACAATGCTACTGTTTCAACATCCCTGGACGCACGAAAAACAATAATAAATGTCGAAGTCTACAATCCATCCATAATTGTATTAAATGTGTACGCTCATCGCTAGTTTAAAAATTCTCATAGATTAGTTTATCTTCCCAGTTAATGCTTTTTTTTTTAAACCCAATTGATTTTCAGGTTTTATTAATCCATTCTCGTTTCTTGATTAATGTCGGACAGATGAGAACCTTTTGTTCCTTATGTTGTTTGCTTCCGCAAAGAAATTTGCCAGCGATATCATGATCTCATCATTTCCAGATGCAAGAACCGCTTCTGAATCATGTCTTTCCGAAACAGGTAAAGAAAACAAATTATGTTTACTTTGTATGGGATCATACACAGGGCAAGGAGATAACAGTGTCGTTCATCTTCAGCTTCATTACAACAGATAAGACTTAAACGATCTCTTTCTTGTTCGTCACTATACCATCTTTTGTTGGTATTTAATCCGATAGTTCTCATGCTATCTGGCCAGATGACTTCGATGCCAATTATTTTTTATACTGAAATATAATTTTCAGCCTGAAAAAAAAAATCTTAAATGAGAATAGAAACTAGGTTATATTTTGCATTTTGCTCTAACTGAGAGTGCCAGTTTTGCTTACATGTCTTGATTATACAATCTTTAAATTCCGAGATAAAAGCAACGTAACTTCCACTTTCCGGCTGATCCAAACAATACCAGATCCGTTCTCCGTAAGAACTTTTCTGATGTTTTCCACCCTATTCTGCTTTCCCTCTTCGTGTTGCATAATAGCATTCCATACGCTTGCCTACATGATCGTGTCACTGGTCACTTGATGATTCTTCATTCACCAATATTTAATACTCTTAATGGTTGTTCCGATTCTCAGTGGATATCTGCCAGTCTCACCATATGCAACTGTATTGGAAGAATGGAGCGATACCTTTAAGAAACGTTTTATAGTAAATGCACGTACAGTTTCTTTCTGCTTAGTATCTTCTGCATATATCAGGAAAGGCTCGATATTAAATAACTTTCAGAAAAGTGAAGGATCAATAGAACTAAATCTGTTCATGGCTTCAAGAGCTTCAATAACTGCCTTCTTCCGTTTTCTACATGCCTCTGATCCTACAGCATTTACACTGAGCTTGGTGGTAAAAAGTTACTGCAAGATATTTATGGGAATTTATAACTTTATTTTCCATATTTCCATACCACCACTTCTCATGAATAAAAAGATGCCCTCCTTTCCTAAAAACCCGTTAGGCCTACATTGATTTGATCTAAATTAACACTCAGACCCAACCTATCGGCTTCTTGTTTTTAAACATTCACCTGGCTTTGTAAGCCGACGATAGTATTTGAGAGAAGTACGACGTAATCTGCAAATAACAATAGAAGTATTTCGGTGATTCTGGAAGCACTTGTTTTCCCCTTGTTAGTTCAATAACTAATTCTTTATCAACGAGAGAGAGAGAGAGAGAGAGAGAGAGAGAGAGAGAGAGAGAGAGAGAGAGAGAGGTTTGCTGAATGAAAATTATTAAGACAATGAGCAGAGACTGGGAGCGTAAGAGACAAAGAGAAAAAGCGACTGACTCCGCTCATTGAATATGACGTTTTGATTAAAAAAAAAAAAAAAAAAAAAAAAAAAAAAAAAGAAAAAAAAAAGAAAAAAGGGTGGGGGTGGGGGTGGGGGGTGGGATGGACAAATCGAGCTGTTTGGACAAAACAGGCTGTTGTGGGACTTTGGACAAATCGGATTTTAACAATGGAGCTAAACAGGTGGTGTCCTGTGTTGGCTGAAACAGAACAGATGCTGTAGACACTAGCGAAGTGACTAAACAGTGCAGTACGTCCTCTGGCGGGTTGTTTCATGAGGACCTAATATGTTGACGGCTTACTTTGGATTGCTCTCTCTCTCTCTCTCTCTCTCTCTCTCTCTCTCTGACTGACCGTGCGTGTGTGTGCGCGCGCGCGTGTGCGTGCATACGTGCATGCGTGTGTGTGTGTGTGTGTGTGTGTGTGTGTGTGTGTGTGGTGTGTGTGTGTGTGTGTGTGTGTGTGTGTGCGTGCGCACGCGCGAGCGTGTGTATGTGTGTGTGTGAGTGTGTGTGTGTGTGTGTGTGTGTGCGTGCGTGCGTGCGTGCGTGCGTGCGTGTGGTGTGTGTGTGTGTGTGTGTGTGTGTGTGTGTGTGTGTGTGTGTGTGTGTGTGTGTGTGTGTTTGAGTACGTGCGTGCGTGCGTGGATGCGTGCTGCCTGCGTGCGTACTTGTGCGCATGCGTGCGTGTGTATGTGTGTGCGTGCACGCGTGCGCTTCGAACACTTTGAGGGCGTATCATTATGCTCAGCTGATGGGTAGACATGTGTCTGACTGTCTCCCCATCTGTGTGATTGTCAGTTTCCGTCTCTCTCTCTTTGCTTGTGCCTGTCTGTCACTCTCTGTGTCTATTGTGTCCTTGCATATTGTTAATCTGACAGTAAATGGTTTCAGTCAGTCAGTCAGTCCTTGAATATCTATCTATCTGCCTGCCATTTTCATGTTATTTATTTCTCCCTAACCCCACTCCGCTCTCCCCCCCCCCCCCCCCCCCCCCTTTCTCCCCCACTGCCCTGCAGCTGCCCACCCCTCACACACACACAACACACACACACACACACACACACACACACACACACACACACACACACACACACACACACACACACACACACACACACCACATCTTTCTTTCCTCCGTTCCACCACCATCTGTCCCATTCCATCATCGCAGGTCCCTCCTCCTACGTCTTCTCTCC
>JADBJO010008276.1:0-15000 GCA_016801955.1 Conus betulinus | reverse complement strand
CGCTATTTATTGTTGTTGTTGTTGTTGTTGTGTACAAATTGCGATCCCAGCTTGTGAAAATTCTGTGCTGGCAATTTCGCCCTTTGTTCGACTCTCTTTGTCCAGACCTGTTCATACAATTACCGTTTTCCTGCCATGTACTCGCCTTGCTGCGTTCCTTGAGAATTTCTCCATCTTCGTTGAATATTGTACACCCTAAATCACAATATAATTGTACGACAGGAAAGGCAAACGATCAACTCGACTATCGTTTGTCGTGTGTTATGGTCTTACCAGGGTGGGCAGTCTTAAAAGAGCTATTTGGGATCATTGAGGCAACTCACTCACTTTGCGCCATTTAAAACGCATCTTTCCATTTAGGCAGTGGGCACGATAGGGAATAAGGTGTGCAATGAAAGGGAAGGCAGGGTGGAAGGTGATGGATGATGGAGCACAGTTGGCGGGCTGTAGATACATACAGAGGACAAGTCGCAGTTCTTCTCTTCTTCTTCTGCGTACGCAGGCTGATACTCCTGCGGACACTCTCTGTATAGACAGGCAAGTATTAATCCCATCTGCCCAACAAAGGGAGTGGAGTTTGTGTGCATGACCGTGTTTTAAAATTTTTCTCTTTTATCCCGCCATTAAGGCAGCCATACTCCATCTTTGGGGAAGGTGCATGCTATGTGTAACGTGTCATCCATACCAACGGCCAAACTGGCCGACTCTTTCGAAAGTTGGTGATGGGATTTTACGTGTGTGCAAGATGTTATGCGTGCGTTCACACACGGAACTTCGGTTTATAGTCTCATTTGAAGGACTGTATGGGAAATGAAGTCAGAACCAATGTTAATTCCGAGGGAAAAATCCCTCTGTACCGAAACGGCCCGTCGGAGAATCGAACCCGCAACCCTTGGATTACGAGTCGGGCGCTCTACCAGCTGAGCTATTCCGGCCCCCAAGTCACAGTTTAAAGCAAGGAATCTTATGACATGTGCGCATTTTCTTTCAGGCCATACATGTGACAAACATTCGCCATAATATCCTTTTGACGCAAGGGCCGGTTGATAAATGACGTTTATTTCAGCTGATATTTCCATTTCAGATTTTATCTCGTTTATGGGATCTATAAAAGTTTGTTTCGTTCCAGTCACAATGACAAATTTATTGTTTGCTAACTATGATATGAAAACAAACAAGACCGTTTGATTTGCTGTTATTTTTAATTGATCCTCCACGACAGCTAAAACTCTGCTATATTTGGCAAGGTAAACTTATATGTGGCTAATATTTGATCTATTGGATAAAATGTTCCTTTAAACCTGCGTCTCTGCTTGACTGCATTAAAGGTCTCATCTTGATCACGTGTAAGCCAATATTTATTCCAGACATTTTAGGGAAAGATATTATCTATTTACATATTGTTTGACATACCTCTTATGTGTGATGTACACAGCTCATAAACGTAATTGTCACAAGTTTTGATAACATGTCAATTTTTTACGGTATTGAAAATAACCGCTGTTAACGTTCATAGCAGATTTATAGTCTTTAACTTTCAATGATATCATCATACAGGGGAAAACTGGAACAATTCCGCACAAAGATAGTGTTCAAGCATACGCTAAACACACACACACACACACACACACATACACATACACACACACACGCACGCACGCACGCACGCACGCATACACACACACACACACACACACACACACACACACACACACACACACACACACACACACACGCTCGTCTAATATCACACAATTGTGTGAAAAGACGTAAAAATGAAAAGTACTACTACTACTACTGCTACTACTACTACTACCACCACTACTACTACTACTACTACTACTACTACTACTACTACTACTACTACTACTACACACACTATGTATCTTCAGAGCGGACGCTACCAGCACTATGGTAGTGTTTTTGATACAGTGGTTCTGATTGTGTGTTGCAGCGGTTCTCACGAACATGCAGACCCGGAGGAGTTCGACACAAACTCACCATAGGCTTGAACATGGTGGAGGTGAAACGAACACTGAAGTCTCTGCAGTGTGTCCTCTGGACGGGTTGCCTCTTGACGACTGGACATTAACTGCTCCCTATGGATTGCCGGTGCCAGGGCTGCGGTGGGCCGGGCCGGGCTGTGGCTGTGGACGGGGGCTCGGAATGAGCGGCGTGGGTGAACGGCCTCTGAAATGGCACAGAAGGTGTGACAGCAAAAAAAAAAAAACAAACAAGCAAACAAAAACAACTGAGGTCTGGACAAAAACAGGGCATGAATGACACCATAACGAGACTTTTTTTTTTGGCATGATTATCAGCGAGGATAAGGAAGATGCTGTTGTGCCGTTTCACTCTGCTCTGAGACCATATGAATACAGTGCACGCTGCATCTGCTTTCAGAATGTAGTTACTTACTATCTACAAGAGCATACTAGCTTCAAAATGGTTTTATCACCGAAAAAAAAAGTCGTTTCCAGTTAAAACAGTTGACTGTCAAGGAAAAAATTCTTGTGGAAAAAAAACATATCATAGCAGGGAAATCTATTTTTATGTGATAATTAGCTATGTTCTCTTGATAATCAAGTACTGACAGCAGTTGCTGTCTGTTAGTTAATGACTGTTTTGCAGGGAAAAAACAGCTATCTACCGCGGCAAAATACATTATCTTCTCGGGATAATGGATACTTTCACGGAAAATAATTATTTCACCGGGATAAATCAACTGGTTTCGAGAATAGTCTACAGTTTTTCCGGAAAAAAAAAGCGTTTCTTTCTCGCGATATTGAATGGGGTTTTCCAAGGAAATAACCTTTCCCTGGATAATACTCTGTTGTAACTGAAATGCTATCAAACACATCTGCCGCGTGGATCAGAACAGTTGTGGAACATTGTTAGAGGCACCCCCATTAAAGCGGATGCAGTCTGACTGCGTCGTTACAGACTTCCTTATGCTTATAACACGCTCAAACACTCCAGGTGGGAGCCACCCAGAGCTTAATCCTAGACAGGTGGGCCTTTCTCTGATGGTATTCGAAACCGCAATATCAGGTGACAGAACACGATGTTTACCACGACACAAGGTGATATATTTTGTTGTTGTTGTTGTTGTTTGTTTTTTGTTTTTCTTATACCCTGCTGTTTTTATTTTTCTTACTTTCTGTCCTTTCCATATTTGTGTTCCTTCTCCTTTCTTTTGGTTAGGCCTCTTTCCTGTTTCTCCACTCTCTATCTGTCTCTGTCTCTGTGTGTCTGCTCCTGTGTCTTTGTCTTTTTGTCTCTTTGTCTGTTGTGTGTGTGTGGTGTGTGTGTGTGTGTGTGTGTGTGTGAGTGTGTGTGTGTGTGTGTGTGTGTGTGTGTGTGTGTGTGTGTGTGTGTTTACTTCTTTTCTTTGCTGCTGCTCCTTTCCCTTCCCTTTCCTCCTCCCTCCTCCTCCTCCCCTCCTCATAACCCTCTTCTGCCGTCACCTTCTCCATCTTATCATCAACATTTTCTTTTCCCCTCTCCAGTGACTGCAGATAAGGCTTTCTTTTTTTTTTTTTAACCCCATGTCTCTCCGTTGCGAGGCAAAAGTCACAAAGGGTGGGAGGAAAACTGGTGATTAGGAAAAGGAAAAGCACTGTGGGGTGCTGGCACTGGTGCCCTGGCAGTGTGAGGGCCATGGCAGTCCATTCCATCACGATGTGAATAGTGTAACCCATGGCATTTGGCTGGCACACAGATTGAGCGCTGTTCCATTACCATCGGGCTAACGAAGTAATGGGTTCCCCTGTTTCTGCTCAATGCATGTTTGTTTGTCACCTTTTTCACATCTTTTTTTTCTTTGTGGTATCTTCTGTGTTTTTTTTTTTCTCCTATTTTTTCTGTTATGAATTTTTTTCCTTTTTTTTTTGTTTTCATTTATAGATCAGTTTGTGTATATTTGATTCTCTCTCTCTCTCTCTCTCTCTCTCTCTCTCTCTCTCTCTCTCTCTCTCTCTCTCTCTTGCTTTATTTATTTCTTTTCTCTCCTCCTCCTCTCCCTCACCCCTCATCATAGCCATTCTCCACCTCCACCTACTCATCTCATCATCAACATGTTCGTTTCCTTCTCCAGTGACAGCAGATGGGTTTTAAAAAAAACTATAGAGATACATGTCAACACACTCATGTCTCTCCGTTGCTAGGCAAAGGGCACGATTTGTCCTCTCTGTGAGTCACGACAGCCCTGGTCAAAGAGTGGGAGGAAACCGGTGATTAGGGAAAGGAAAGGCACTGTGGAGTGCTGGCACTGGTGCTCTGGCAGTGTGAGGGCCATGGCAGTCCATTCCATCACGATGTGAATAGTGTAACCATGGCCATTTGGCTGGCACAGACTGGAGCGGCTAACGAAGTAATGCGTTCTGCTATTTCTGCTTGATGCATGTTTTTGTTTTCCTTTTCACGTCTCTTCCTTTGTGATATCTCCTGTTGTGTTTCATTATTTCTATTGTGAATTTCTTTTTTTTTTGTTTCCATTTTGCTTTCACTCATAGATTAGTTTGTTTTATGCATATTTGGTTTCTCTCTTTGTCTGTCTGTCTGTCTCTCTTGCTTTATTTCTTTTCTTCTCCTCTCCCCCCCCTCCCTCCCTCTCAACATAACCATCCTCTGCCTCCACCTTCTCCATCTGATCATCTACATTTTCTCTCCCCCCCCCCCCCTCCTACAGTGACTGAAGATAAGGCTTTTTTCCTACCCAACTTAGATACAATTTCAACACCCTCATGTTTTTCCGTTGCTAGGCAAAGGGCACGATTCGTTTCGTCTGTGAGTCACAGCAGCCGGGTCAAAGGCTGGGAGGAAACTGGTGGTTAGGAAAAGGAAAGGCACTGTGGGGTGCTGGCACTGGTGCTTTGCCAGTGTGAGGGCCATGGCAGTCCATCGCATTGCTGTGCGAATAGTGTAGCCATGGCCATTTGGCTGGCACACAGATTGGAGTGCCGTTCCATACGAAGTTATGGGTTCCCCTATTTCTCTTGATGCATGTTCGTTTGTTTCCTTTTCACGTCTGAGTAGTTCCAGTCTTCCCTCTGAGCCTATAGCTTGCTCAAACACTCTGGGTGGGAGCTAGCCAGAGCACGAACTCCCTGACATGTCTGCCTTTGATGGTATAGTAAACTGCAACCTCAGGTCGCAGAAGACGGTGATTATCATGACACAATGGTGATTGGTTCTTCTCTTTTCTGTTCTTTTTTTCTTTCTATTCCTGGTGTGTTTGCTTTATATTGCTTTTTTCTTTTGTTTTGTCTTTTCTTTATATTTGTTCCTCCCCTTTCCTTTTGGTTGAGTCTCTTTCCTGTACCTCCACTCTCTGTGCCTGTCTCTGTGTCTCTGCTTCTGTGTCTCCATCTCTGTGTCTCTGTCTGTGTGTCTGTGTGTTTGTCTGTCTGTCTGTCCTCTCCTCTGTCTCTATATATATCTCTCTCATTTTTTTCATTGCTTCTTTAATCCTTTTCTCTCACTTTCCTCCATCTCCTGCTCCTCCTACTAATCCTCCCCTGCCTCCACCTTCTCCATCTTATCATCAACATTCTCTTTTTCCTCTCAGGTGACTGCAGATGGGCTTTTTTTTTCTACCAATTCAGATACAATATCAGCACCCTCATGTTTCTCTGTTGCTAGGCAAAGGTCACGATTCGTCCTCTCTGTGAGTCACGGCAGCCATGTTCAAAGTGTGGGAGGAAAGTGGTGATTAGGACAAGCACCTTGGAGTGCAGGCACTGGTCATCTGCCAGCGCAGGGGTCACTTCAGTCCATTCCATCGCTGTGTGAATAGTGTAGCCATGGCCATTTGGCTGGCACACAGATTGGGGTGCCCTTCCATACCATCAAGTTAATGAAGTAATGAGTTTCCCCTGTTTTATGCTCGATGTATGTTCGTTTGTTTCGTTTCCACGTCTGCGTGGTTCCAGTTTTTCCCTTGAGCCAATGGCATCCTGAGATACCCTGGGTGGGAGCCAGCCAGAGCTCTGACTCTTCTACGTGTCTGCCTTTCTTTGATGACATTCAAAACTGCAGCCTCAGGTCGCAGAACATGGTGCTTATCACTATATAATTGTGACTGATTCTTTTCCTTCCTTCTGACACTCATGTCTCTCCGTTGCCAGGCAAAGGGCACGATTTGTCCTCTCTGTGAGTCATGACAGCCGTGGTCAAAGAGTGGAGAGGAAAACTGGTGATTAGGGAAAGGAAAAGACTGTGGAGCGCAGCCACTTGTGCTCTGCAAGTGAGAGGGCCGTGGCAGTCCATTCCATTGCTATGTGAATAGTGTAGCCATGGCCATTGGCTGGCACACAGATTGGAGTGTGCCGTTCCATAACCATCCGGCTAACGAAGTAATGCGTTTCACTATTTCTGCTTGATGCATTTTCGTTTGTTTCCTTTTTCATGTCTGTTTTTTTTTTCTGTGTGGTATCTTCGTCTCTCTCTCTCTCTCTCTCCGTCTCTCTCTCTCCCCATCTTCTCTCTCTCTCTCTCTCTCTCTCTCGTCTCTCTCTCTGTCTCTGTCTGTCTGTCTGTCTGTCTGTCTGTCTGTCTGTCTCTCTCTCTCCTCTCTCTCTGTGTGTGTGTGGGTGTGTGTTGGTGTGTGTGTGTGTGTGTGTGGTGTGTGTGTGTGTGTTTCTTTCTCCTATTATATCTGTTGTGAATTTCCTCTTTCTTTGCTTTCATTCATAGATATTATTTTTTTTTACGTATAGTTTGGTCCTGTCTGTCTGTCTGTCTGTCTGTCTGTCTGTCTGTCTCTCGTCTCTCTCTCTCTCTCTCTCTCTCTCTCTCTCTCTCTCTCTCTCTCTCTCTCTCTGTGAGTGCGCGTGTGCGTGCGTGCCTCTCTTTCAAACCCCATCTTCCTCCTCCCTCCCTCTCACCCTTCTCTCTCTCTGTCTCTCTCTGTCTCCCTCCATATATCTTCCCTTCCCTCTTCCCTCTCCCAACGAATTTCCCGACCCATTTTTTGAGAGACGACCTATAAGCGAGGTGTGTGTGGAACACCAACATGGTTACACCGTCACATGGGTAGGAGGGTCACAGATCACGCCCCCCCCCCCCCCCCCCCCCCCCGCGCTGCCTGTGGACAAGGTTCACGAATACAGACAGATGAAGGGGGTGGGGGGTGGGGGTGGGGGGGGATTAGCGTCTCCCAGTATCTGGCCCTGGAACCCAGTCAGCACGCAGTGTTCTCAGACACTACGTTGTGTCCCTGGTCCGCTGCTTCATTCCGGAACTCTCTTACCATGCAGTGCTCATAGGTGCAGAGCAAAGGGCTGATTTGTCTCTCCGAACTGTTGTTACTCTCTACTCGCTGGAACCCTAAACAGTGTTCCAAGCACAGGGGAAAGGGCTTGTGTGTCTGGTCTGTTGGTGCTGTTGGACTCCTGCCGCCATACGGTGGTTCACACGCCTCGGAGAAAAAGGGCTTCTAATTAGTGTCCTCTGGATCTCTGCCATGATTTGGATAACTGCCACTCTGTGCCCCTATGGTCCTTCATCCCTCCCCCCCCCCCCCCTCACTCCTTCTCTGTCTCCCTCTCTCCGCCTCCCCCGAGTTTACGCGACTGTCCTGGTAATAGGAAAGAAAAAAGGAATATCAGGAATATCCATATAATTTTAAAAAATCCTACAACAAAAATCTGGTGATGAGAATTTGAACCGTTGGCAACGGAAAAAACGTGTATCATTTGAGACACAGACACTTTCCGACTATCCGAAGTTATGTCATGTTTTTCTGGTTTGTTGATGACTCAGGGTCTAATGAAATTTACCTGAGGGAAATTTTTCAGCCCAGCTACTGCTGATCTCATCATCAGCCCAGACTGACTGATATGCTAGTGAGGTGGTCCACGGTTTATGTTGGTGGGACTCTGATATAGTATAACAATGATAATAATAATAATAATAATATAATTTAATAATAAATAAGAAGAAGAAGAAAGAATAATAAAAAGAATGATAATATAATAAGATAAGAAGAAGAAGAAGACAATAAGATGAAGGAGATATATGAAGAAAAAGAAGAAACAGAATAAGGAAGAAGGAAGAGAAGAAGACGAGATAGAAGATGAATGAAGATAGAAAGAAGACGAAGAAGAAAGAAACGAGGACTCGATTTAACGACGACAATGATGATTTATACAAAGATATCTATATTTGAAGATTTAAAAAGGTCAAAGTCAGCAGCAGAGAGATACGAGAGAGAGAGAGGAGAGAGAGAGAAGAGAGAGAGATAGAGAGAGAGGAGGAGAGTTTCCCTATCCTCTTCAAAGTCCCTGATCTTTCATTAAACATCACTCCCACACTGATCAATCTGTCCTCCTTCAAAGACAGCCTCTCACCACCGATCAAAACCATCCCTCTCCCTCCTGCCCGCTTTCTTTCACGGATTCCTTTAGTGCAGTCTGACCATAATAAGCAATGGTGCGACAGCTTATCGATGCAGCGTGCCATGAGGTTCCCCGCTACAGGAGACTCCATCCTACCCCTACTGCCATGTTGGCGCTCTGTAAATGTATGCTGATAGTACAGAACCACTGTGTACGTCGACAATACAAACTGATATGCTGGACAACTGCCACCACCCCTGGCTACCGAACCACCCCCGATATGTCCATAGACTCGTCGCGCTGTTACCAAACAACTGAAGCCCCGACCTAATGTACACCCTTCCTCAACCCTTACGACGCATCCTAGCTGAGATTATATTCCCTGAGGTCAACGACTGCCGGTCTTGTGATGCAAGCCGTGAGCGCGTAAATAGAACTGAAGCTGATGAGTGGAAAAGAACGCATGATGCGAGCTACTCAGCATGCTAGGAAATAGTGCTACCCTAGGTCGTATCTGCCTGTCATACGTGTGGGACCGACAGGAAACCATTAGCCTCATTATGTGTCTGTCTATCTTGTCGCTAGTGATTCTTGTGTGGATGATGATGATGGGATGATGTTGAGATGATGATGTTTGATGATGATGAGTGATGATGATGATGGTGGGATGATTGATATGAGGGGTGGTGATGCTGATAATGATTGATGATGCTGAATGATTATTGATGATGATTGATGACAGATGGATAACAGCGTGTGAACGTCCGCCTGTGCAGATAGATATAAAGAACGCGTGTGTGACCCTACCAATCATAGGGGATCGAACTGTGGTTGGACGACGACGGCTCACTTTCCCATCACTTGCCTAGCTCACGGGACACTCCTGCGCCCCCCCCCCCCCCCCCCCTCCCCAGCTCCCCCCCCCCCCCCCCCCCCCCCCCCACCCCCCCCCCCCCCACCACTCCTCCCTCCCCCCCGTCGACCCCCATTGTCCCTCCCCTCCCCGTCGACCCATGGGGCTCACCTGTGTGTGTGGACAATGTGTGTGTGTGTGTGTGTGTGTTGGTGTGTGTGTGTGGTGTGTGCTGTGTGCGTGCGGCGCGCGGGCGCGCGCCTGTGGGTACAGCAAGATGGAAGGGTGTGGGGATTCTCAAACAAGGTCAAACACAACAGCAAGCAGGAGGATTCATGCATTCGTATCGTTTCTGGTTTTATCTTAATCGCGCACCCCGCACACACGTACTCACGCGCATTGCGCGCGCGCACACACACACACACACACAACCACAACACACATCACACACACCACACACACACGCACACTATCAACACCAAACACACCACACCACACACACCACCAAGCGACACATGCTCACACATTACAACACACACACACCACCACACACACACACACACACACACCAACACAAACACACAACACACACACACCACACTGCTCAACACACACATACACACCCAACCCAACACACACACACACCACACACCCACACACAAACAACACCACACATCACACACCCACCTTTCAAATCTTTCTCTTTTAGAGTATCGTTGCAATCAGTTGTCAGGAACCGAACGAGGAGACCAGGAACATAAATTCATTTCCAGCCAAGATTCTGTTATGATTTGTCTTAATCTCTCTCTCTCTCTCTCTCATCTTCCGTCCTCTCTCTCAACTCTCACGCTCACACACAACCACACACACAACACGCATGCCTTTTGCCCGCACGCACGCAACGCACTCACGCAACTCACACACCAGAAGTTGCGGTAGATAAATCTTTCAGAGGACAGACCATGGAAGGACAACACCAAATACAGTTGCGCCTCGTCTACCTCGTGCTGTTGGACCGTGTAGCCCCGTGGGGTGCTGGGCAACAGTGTGGTTGGCTGGGTGAAGGCCAGGCTGGGCAGGCAGGCCGTTCAGCCACCCCACCACCTCTCGTTTACACACCCACTCCCTCTCTCCACAAGCCTGTGTTTCTGCACTCTCTCATCGGATTAGTATTGATGGAGCTTCCAGATTGTCCACGACAATGGAGTTGTGCTCTTCTTGACAGCAAAGGCACAGCTGCTGGATTTTTTGTTTGTAGCTAGCACAGCTCATTTTTTTTTATTACCACTGTGCTTTTTGTTGCTGTAAGTAACACAACGCTAGTCTGCATTTCTTCAAGCTGTATTTTTGTGTGGCTGAAGTACTGGCCCAGTCTACTTTAAAAAAAAAAAAGGGAATTCTAAATTCAATTCTGATGGTTGTCGTGTGTGGCTTGTGTAAAGGCAGTCTATAGAACTTTTTCCTGCTTATAGTATACTTTGTTGACTCGGACACCCTTAAACTTAACGCTGTCTAACGCACGCTTTTTTGTGTGCACCTGGTAAGTTTGTCTTTCCAACAGCAGGTTTTTTAGTGAGTACCTCGTAACATGATGTACTTTCTCCCATAGCACTATGCGTTGTGACAAGGACCCAGCTAAATTACTTTCCAGTGCACGATTTTTTTCATTGCCTAAGGCGTAGGCCAGTTTCCACCTATTCAGTCGTGTACGAGAGCTACGCTGTCTTTAGTCGTGAGGCCGGACTAGTTTTCGCCTCGCTACAGCGATGCTTTTTGGTGTGCCTGTGCCAAGAATTTGTGTTTTCTAATGCAAAGTATTTGGGGTGCTTTTTCGGGAGGTATAACAAGCTGTTTGCCATAGCCTAGATTTTGCCATCATTCGCTTCCTTTGTGTAAGTAAGCAAGAAACGACTTGGTTTGTTATTTGACAGGTCACTGCCTTTGAGCCTGCACTAACTGTGACGTTACGACACGAAAGAGATTATTAGTGTGCCAGTATAGAAATAGCCTTAGCTTACTACTGCAATATTTTTGGATCTATGTCAAACTAAAATTAGCTTGACTACAAGTGTTTTTGTGTACTAGCACACCACAGTTTAGCTTTTCTGTAGCAATGGCGGCGTTTTTGTGGCCTAGTAGTCAGCAGTAGTTTCTCACTAGCAGTTTTAGTTTAGCTTTCTACCCTTTTTTCTATGTTACTAGGTGTAGGTTTTCTATATTAGTTAGGCTGCCACAGGTAATGTTTGTCTGTAACCATTGTTTAAAAAATTTTTTTGTGTAATGTTGCCTGTTTTAGTGTGCTTCTTTAGGTGTTTAGAATTTCCGTCGCAAATGGTCTGTCGTGCCGGGGCAAGATTGTTTTGATGGCTAACTCCATGGTGGAGTCATGTGACCTTTCCAATCATTGTTTGTTGTGTCAGTAGCATCACAACGTAAAAGCTTTTTCTCATCTTATGGCTATTTTGTGGCGGCGAGGGATCAGGTCAGTTAGTTTCTACTGCAAGCGGCTTTGTGTCTAGCTTTCTACATCAAACGTTTTTTGTGCCTTGCTGTAGCAATCTACAGCAGCTTGTTTGTGTGGGTGGTACAGTCGCTTTCTACATAATTTTGTTGGGTGTTTTGTTAATCGTGGTGCAAGTATAGCTTTCTACAAGAAATGATTTTGTGACTACAGTTTAGCGTTTCTATAGTAGTTGGTTTTTTTGACTCTAGTTCTAGCTGTTTCTACAGCAATTGTTTTGTGGCATGTTTGAGGTTTTCTACAGCTCTGTATTTGCAGATAGTACAGCTAGTTTTGTTTTCTACTACCGCATTATTTTTTGTGACTAGTTCAACTTTCTACGAGTGCCCGTGTTGCTTTTAAGGACATTTCACCTTTCTTATAACGAAACGGTAATACGTTTAAAAGGTTTTACCTTTTTGCAGGTGACCCACACTGTGATTTGTGGGATACTTCGCGTAAGCAATGTTACTGTGTGCTATCGTATCCACGGACAGTGTTAGCTTTAGAGAAGAATTCGCTAGTTTTGCATCACCCCACCGGCAATTCGTTGTAGATTTCCTACAGCATTGTGGCTTTGCGGTTAGCGGGGGGGGGGGGGGGTTTCAACGTTCAGCTTTCCACAGAGGAACATCATTCTTCTTTATTGCTTTAAAAAAACAGTTCTGGCTTTAACTAAGTTTTCTTTTCTGGTTGTCCAAGGTTTAACTGACATTTTGGCAGGCGATTTCATGTGGCCGAGATGCAAGTCAGTTCATAGTTTTCTGCAGTAGCCTTAATATAGTAGTTTTTTTGTTGTTCTCAGTCACCACTGGCCATGTAGCTTTTCCCACAAGCTACTGTGTTTGTGCCTGACACCATTTGGATACATCATTTCCTTCCACCGCAGTTAATTTTTCAATGATCAGCACGGTCAGTTATTAGTTTTGTATAACAGCATTTGTGGGCCAGACGCTTACGTTTTCTCTTTGCCAAGAACATATCGTTTCAATAACTATGCGGTGAGACCAGTCTGCTGGTTTTTTTTCTGTAAGAGCGGCTAATAGTTTGTGACCAAGGGACAATGACCCACAGTTTAGTTTTTTTTTTTTTTGTTTTACAGTCAAATGTTTCTTCGAGGCCAAGGATGCGTAGATTTTGTCTATGAGGCGCACTTATTTTGTGTGTCTTGTTGGGAGTGATGGCAAGGTCAAGAGTCTAATCTCTTCTTCTATAGCTGTGTTGTACTTTTCTCTGTGTACTTGGCTTTATTTGGCTATTAGAGAAAGTGACTTTTCACTTTGTCACTCATACAGTAGTATGAAGGAAAAGGTGGACAAGAACTCAGTTCCGCCGAAGGACAGTCGAGGACCCTTACTACATTTAAGTCCACTAAGATTTTATGGCGGTGTGATTCTGGAGGAATCCTAGGGTTGTATTGTTGGTGATGTGAATCACGCGCCGCTGCCAATACCAGGTTACACCAGTTTTTTTGTAAGAGGTGCGTTCGTGTGTTAGTCAAGTAGTATGATGAATTGGTTGATGAAAAGTGGGTTGGGAAGATTAAAGTGACTATTTGTCAATTGCCTGCGTGAACTGTGCCATTGTGCACACGTCAACTGTTGGTACCCCCTCCCTGTCCCAATCTCCACATCCTCCAAACACCTTATCTCCTTGTGGTATAAGACCTCAGAGGTAGCCGTTAGCCCCCCTCCACACACCCCCCACCCACGTGCTAATGCACAAACGCACACACAGCACACCACACACACACCACCACACACACACACAACTCACACACACACCCACACAACACACACAAAAAAGAAAAAAACAGGCAACACATACCACTACACAGCATCACACACACAGCACACCATACACTACACACACACACACACAAACACACACACACACCGCACACACACACTGTACCCTCCGTACTCTCCACACACCCCTATCACTCAGATAACCCACTTACCATTCCTCTCCCTGTCCAAACACAAACGGGGATAGATTAATCTGGTAAGAGGGACAGACCAGTGGAATCCACATACACCTACGGTATCTGCACCATCCCCCCCCCCCCCCCCCATCAGCATCTTGGGACGTTGGAACAGTCCTCCCAGTGTCATTCAAACAGGTGGTGCTGGTTGAAGGTCAAGATGGGCAGCAGGCGTTTCAGCCAACCGATCCACTCACAAACTCACCCTGTCTGTCTGTCTGTCTCTCTGTCTCTGTCTGTCTGTCTGCCTGTCTGCCTGTCTGCCTGTCTGTCTGTCTGTCTGTCTGTCTCTCTCCTCTCTCTCTCCTCTCTCTCTCTCTGTCTGTCTGTCTTGATGAGCCTGCCTCTGCACTAACCGTCTCGTGGGACTAATAGTGACGGAAGCCTCCAGATTGGTTGAGCCTGTTCGCCTTCACAAAAAAGGATTTATTTATGTTCCTGTGGACAGAAAAGCCGCAGCAGCATGGACTTTTATCTTTATAGTTAGTATAGTTAAGTTTTCTACCAACAGTGGTGGTGGTGGTGATGGTGGTGGTGGTGGTGGTGGTGTGTGTGTGTGTGTGTGTGTGCGCGCGCGTGTTTCGTTTTGTTTTGTTTTGTTTTGCAATAGGTAACACAGCCACACTTGTTTTCTACAAGCTGCGTTTGTGTGGCTGGCATTGGTAGTCTTTATATTCAAACAGTCTGTGTGCATGTGTGTGGGGTGGGGGGGGGGGGGGGGGGGCGGTGGGGGGGGGGGGGGGCGTACGGCCGTTAGTGTCTGACAAAGCCTGTTTAGTTTTCCTACGGTGCCTCTTTTGTTGACTGGTACATATAGTATAGTTTTCCGTAGCCTTTTTCTTTTTTTTTTGCATGTCTAGTAAGTTCATTGTTTTTCCCACAGAGGAGGTTTAGTGTAAGCTCTGTACATAGATTTTTTTCCAAAGCAGTGTTTTCGTGAGTCTACAACACCTTGCCGCTTTCTGGGGCACTGTTTGTGTTTCATCACAACGAAAGTCGCCCTGGACTGAGATGATTTCTGGAATCGACGAAGGAGCCTTTTGGTTTTGTGGTTCAAATCTGTTGATGTGAAAAGTCAGGTGGCAGGTTTTCATGAGGGGAGACGAGCTTGTGTATTAAATTGGTGAGAAGGTGATGAATCTTGTGGAGGATGCTGCTGGGTCTTGCTCCTGTCTTGTGTTGTCACTGTTGTCCTCTGCTCCCAATCCTTCAACAATCACCTCTCTCCCCCAGTACCGCTTACCTGACGCTTATCTCAGGAGTGTACATATACTCAGGCATTTTTCCAGCATTATTTTACACAAGGTTGCACCATAGGAGAACA
>JADBJO010008275.1:97500-98587 GCA_016801955.1 Conus betulinus | reverse complement strand
CATGTTTACACAGAGAGAGAAGAGAGAGAGAGAGAGAGAGGAGAGAGTAGAGGGCGAGGAGAGAGGAGGAGAGAGAGAGAGTAGAGAGATGTTCTATGCAGACGTTTCCGGAAGCTCGTTTTGAAGAATGCCCTGCTTACAAACTTATATTAAAAAAAAAAATTACCAGCCACTGTGTTACAGCCGTTCACGTCGTGGGGTGTACACTTGGTACAGGTGTGAGTCTCACCACTGGCGCCCAACAGGACCCTGCTAGTATTGCTCAGTGTTTATGGACTCAAAAGACAAGCCTGGAACCATACACTGAAGTGTGATCCTCTTAAAACTCATGAATACATGAATCTCTGAATGTGTTTCTTTCTTCTTACTAAACCCTACATGGGTTCATATTTCTCAGGCGTGTTTGACTTTGGGGGTTACTACGTTCTGTCAAAGGAAGCACAGCGTACATCTCTCAAGTCGGAGAACAGTCTTGAAAGTCTGTGCCCCCCTTCATACCATAGAGCTCGCCCTCGTGGTGAACTCATTTCCGATTTGTTCTCCACACCCAAGCTTAAAGAGAGTACGTGTCCAAAATCTTCAATGTCAACAGTTTATGGGAAGTATCACTGGACGAACATGGTGGCACCCCCTGGAGAGGGAAGGGTGTGGTCATCCAGTGCTGGCTCCGTGACCAAGCAATTACTCTCGTGCAGGGGGCTGTGGGTGGGGGGGGGGGGGGGGGGGGGGGGGGGGCTACATGGTGTCCTATGTAGCTTGAACCAGAACTAGCATATCAAAAAAAAGACACCTTGTGGTTGGAGGAACCCCCCCCCCAAAAAAAAAAAAAAAAAAAAAAAAAAAGAAAAAAAAAAAAAAAAAAAAAAAGAAAAATAAAAAAAAAAAAAAAAAAAGTTTGGGAACAACTGAAAGCATTTGTTTTTGTGTGTTGTTCTCTTTGCATACGCGGCGCATTCTCACAGTGTGAGTGTCAGTACGCCACACATGAGAACATTAACAACCCCCAGACACTTTGTATCAAATGCCAAACACTAAATTCAGCAAGAACATGTCTGTTTGTACAAAAGAACATGCAGACTATGCACGG
>JADBJO010008275.1:90000-92500 GCA_016801955.1 Conus betulinus | reverse complement strand
GGAAAATAGTAAGGAAAGGTCGGAAAAGGTGCGAAAAAGGTGAGAAAAGATAGTAAAAGTTGGCAAAGCCAGGCAGAAAAAACAAAAACAAAAACAAAAAACAAAAAACCAATGAAAAGTAGGAAAAGGTTTGGGAAAAAATGGGGTCAGAAAAGATTGTGAGTATAGGCAAAGGAAAAGGAAAAGGTATGAGAAAGGTACGATATGGTAATAGTCGTCGTCGTCGTCGTCATCATCATCGTCATTGCCGTCGTCGTCATCATCATCATCATTATCACCATCATAGTCGTTATCGCATTTATCATCAAAAACATCATCACCGTTTTGAAGATGAAGATTATAAATTCAGGCTCTGACAAGATCACGCTCTGAAATAAACAGTGGGGGAAAGTAGGTGTAAGGGGAGGGTGTGTGTGTGTGTGTGTGTGTGTGTGAGAGAGAGAGAGAGAGAGAGAGAGAGAGAGAGGAGAGAGAGAGAGAGAGAGAGAGAGAGAGAGAGAGAGAGAGAGAGGGGCGACAGACAGACAGACAGATAGATAGACAGGCAACAAACAGGCAGACAGATATGAGATTTGAGAGAGGAGAAGAGGGGGGGGGGGGGGGGGGGTGACTGGGGTGATGAAGAATGAATTGAGGGAGCGAAGAGACACCTTTATTGTAAAAGAAGGAAGTCCCACAGTTCTATTTCAGGCTTCATCTTTAAGTGTGACGACTCTCAAAAAGAAGATGAAAACACACGTTTAACAGAAGATTCATTCATTCATTCGAAAAGAAGGGCGGGGACTCGGGCTGCTTCAAACGGAGCCCTTCAAACATCAACAATGGGAGGACAGAGCCTGACTGAATGTCTGTTGTCTGTTCTCCATCAGAGATTGACCTACACCTGTTCAAAGGAAGGTGCGATCTGCCCCCCCACCCCACACCCCCACCCCCATCCCACACCACTATCCATCCCTGTTCTCCCTGCACTTCTGAGACTTCCTACACAACGTGGGCAGTGGTGTGAAAGATGGGAGGAGGGGAAGGAGGAGGAGAGGGGAGGAAATGAGAAAAGGGGAGAGAGGCGCGGTGTGTCGTCTTTGTCGTCCTCGTTGTCGTCTCGTTCAGACGGGAGGAAAAGGGTCCTCATTCAACTGTACTCTATGTTGGGGTTGTCTTTGTGATCAGGTGTTAGAAACGGGTGGGGGAGGGGGCGGGGGGAGGGGGGGGGAGGCAGGGAGTAAGGAGCCAGGGCGGACGTGGGGGATGGGTGGGTGGGTGTGTAGAGAGAGTGTGGTGGGGGCGTCCACCATCAGTCTCATCACCATTATCAGTCATCATCATCATTGTCACCATCATCATGGAGATAATGATAGATTCTCTTCATGCATTGTTCCCCGGGTAAACGTGGACACGGAGTGGTGAGGAAAGAAACCTGCTGCTGTCAGTTGTCTCACAGACAAGAGACGCACCTGTGAAAATAGTGGGGGTGTGCCTCTGCCTCCACTTATGGCCGAGAAGAGGGAGGGATGAGGACAGAATGGGTCGGAAGGAGTGAAAAGAGAAAAATGGGGGAGGGGGGGGGGGTAATTAAACGCGTGCCCGGGAAAAATTGTGTATCAAGCTTTTTGTTGTTGTTTAGCAAGGTGTGTACCATGGATGTCATCACCCTCGTCATTATCAACAATAGTGTCATCGTCATCGTCGTGTACTGAAGTCATCGACAGTGGCATCACCATCATCGTGTTCAACAAACGATGAGAAACCTGCCAGAGACAGATTGCAGTTCTGACATTTTCGTGATTCTAAGAGAAACTCAGAAAATGAGAGGAGGATGGATGTGGACAGGGGGAGGGGGTGGGGTGGGGGGGGATAAGGGACTCTGAGATCTGAGTTCTCCTCCTGGTGTCGTCGTCTTTCAACAGAACGCACACTATCCACCGTTTCACTTTCAGTTCCATCAAGGAGATGTCACTGCTACAACACCACATCTGCTAAGTTTTGAGACCATACTTAGCATGATTTAAAACTGATGGATAAATAAACTGACGACAAAGATGAGAGATTGTAAGAAGAGGGTCTCGTGGCAACGACTTAGCAGATGTCTGACCTACGCATTAGCCCAAAGCGCTGGTCAGACTTTAAGACCTTAACCAGCGAACTATCTTTCCTTCCCTCTCCTCCATCCTCCCCCCCCCCCCCCCTCATCCCCACTCCAAACCACCCCATCCTCTCTAACCCAAACTTCAAATCAGAAAACAACCCTCCCAAAAGGATAATGTCAATAGCAAAGCATAAAGTTTCTTAGCCGTAATCTCGATCAGGAAAAAAAAGAAAGGAAATACCAAGAGAAAACCACCACTATCACCACTACAACCACCACTACCACCACCACCACCACCATCACCACCACCACCATCACCACCACCACCACTACCATCATTACCACCACCACCATCACCACCACCACCACCACCACCAACATCATCATCAATAACAAGAACAAGAATTAAAACATAAC
>JADBJO010008275.1:37500-42500 GCA_016801955.1 Conus betulinus | reverse complement strand
AGCATGATCTGCTCCACACTCTAACACACTAACCATATTCTGTTTAAAATCGATTTCAGTCCAAAACCAATTCATGTACGATTCTAAACATCATTTGTATCATCATCATGGAAATCAGGATTATCTTTCAAGAGGGTCTAATTTTTTTTTTTTTTTTTTTGGGTTGGGGGGAGGGGGGGGGGGGGGGGGGGGGCGGAAGATTTAGAAGAGTGCCAGTAAAAAAGACAGTAAAAAGACAGTAAAAAGAAGACAATGTAAAACAGTGTCCAGCTTTTCTCTTTTACAACGTCGGTCACTCACTACATTATGATTGAACGTATCGTTTTTGTTTTAAATCACTTACCGCAAGGCGAAGGCGACAATTTATAATCTGTTCTGTTCTCTCACCGAAGTAGTAGTATCAAGGTACAGCACGATCGTAATTCATGTTTAATGCACGAAAGGGAACATAACGTTCTCGTCTGATCTGGTAAAGATTTCCGTGGAAGCAGTAATAAACAATTTTCTGTATACATCAGTTTTGCATTCTGAAAATTACGCGCTGGACATGTCTACGCCTATGATATGGATCTCGCTTAAAGTAGTTCAGTAACAAGATCTCCTAAAAAGTCAGGGCACATGCCATTTATTATTTTTGAAATTAGGCATACCTTTATGTCTGCTTTTTCTTTCTTTACGTGTGTAAAAAACCCAGGTTCGTTATGTAGTTTTTGATGATTAATTCTGCCAGCAGTTCCAACAATGGTTCTTATCGCTTTGAGATGCATGCGGCCTTCTAATGAATTTGACTAGTATAAAAAGATTATCTCAACTGATGTTGGCTTGATCAAAAATAAGCAATACAAAAGGACCTGTACATAATTTCATATGCTTTTCCGATTAATTAATACTCATAACTTTTCAAACAAGCAAGTGACATGATAACTGTGCTGGTTACACTTTACTTTGTTCATTCTGTTTGCTGTTGCTTTGAAGAATAACATCACTGCGCTTAGGTCTGTTCGTGGTTAGTAACTGAGTTGAAGCAAATGTATGAAGTAAAACTGACCTACCATTCCGTTTGAGGTTGAGAGGTTCCGTCCTTACGTCATCAATTTAGCTTTCCGATTTTGCCGAAATACCTATTTGTCGAGAACCGATTTGAGTATTTCTGCTCCAGTAACATCCTTTTTTTTTTTTTTTTTTTTTTTTTAGAATTCATATGTTTGAAAAATAGAAGAGGACATGATACTGAACCTTGGAGACACCTGACGGAATCCTTTGTTACCAGATTTAACTCCGTTGGAAATAAATTCTTGAGTGTGGTTAATAGATCATCAGCAAACCAAATCCAGAAGCTTCCCTCAGATCCCATTAGCTTCCAGTTCTTCAGGAGGCCTTTGCGCCAAACACGAACAAACGCTTTGGGTACATCAAAGTACTCTGCCTGTGTTGTCATATCATCCTCAAATGAAGAACACAATCGTTATAGATATATGCTAACTGGCTTATTGGGGCGTCTCTGGGAATAAATTCACATTGACGGGAAGATATATTATGAGGCGATAGAAAGTAGAGAGTACGACGATCGTGAGAGTATCTTTCTAAAATGTTGCCAACACAACTGAGCAATGAAACTGAATGATAATCAGTTCTCTTAATGCTTTTGAATATACAGGACTTACATGTGCGGTTTTCTCTGTACTTGGGGAAATTCAGCTCTTTGTAACTTGCTATTGAAGAATATGGTCGAGCGCCGTAAATAACTGGTGATGACAGAATTCACAATTTGTGTAAACAGAATCAAATCCTGCTGCTTTGTGTATGTCTAACTTAAGAATGCAAAGCTTTAATGTCCACATGAAAACAAATATTTTTTACGGGGTGTCACACGTTTTTAAATATCAGGTAATAATCGAAGGAAAAAAAAAAACTGAACAAGTTTAGGACTCTAGATGCCATCAATCAGAAGTGACGACGGTCAATTATGGCAGTTATGTACCGCTTCCTGCATTTTTTGTGAAGCAATCTTTTGTCATGTACAATCCCTGCAATCATACCAATAGTGCATAGGAGTCGCAATTTTCATGATTATGTTTTCATGAGTCAGCATTTGTGTTTTCATCATAATGACAGCAGACTGCTTTAACTAGGCTAAAACATAACGAGTAATCGTGACGCAAGAAAATCATTGACAAAAACATTACTTTCGCATGAAAGCACAACTTTGAAGAACATTACCGTTTTCGTGTGTGGGGGAAAAGTTAATGTGGTTTTTGATGCTGTAAGCTTCCCATACAATCGCCTTCGAATGAAACAGACGGACCGAAGACCACGGCTCTTCGGCCAGTGACTGACTGAGCTGATGACCCAGATAAACGACAAGTGATGGGCAATTTACTTTCCGCTTGACAAGGGAGGGAAGCCGTAGTCGGAAAGGGTTGTCTCTGTGCAGACAGTTTGGTAGATGGACAAGGCCACAGACCACTGATGGCCAAGGGGCAGAAGCTGGCGATGTATTGATGGAGCTATTTGGCTTAATGAGCCGATAGGCTGTGGACTGGTTGTGGACAGACTATGTTTCCACGGCGATGACTGGCTAATGGACTGACTGACTGACTGACTGAGTGATGGCGCGCACTTGACCCTTTTCACGTACGAATCTGAAGAAACTTCTTGTCTGTGGTGTTGTAAGCCTTGTCCACTTACGTGGGTGGCAATTTGGCCGGGTCTGTTGAGTTGCAGTGGTTACCAACGTGGGAAGTTCTCTCTGTCTGTCTGTCTGGCTGGCTGGGCTGGCTGTCTGTCTGTCTGTCTCTCTCTCTCTCTCTCTCTCTCTCTCTCTCTCTCTCTCTCTGTGCGTGTGCGCACGACATGCACACACCAATTCACATGATCTCCACATACACGTACACGCACACACACTCATGCACAGAGAGAGAGAGAGAATTCAGAATTCAGAATTCACGCGCGGAGAATCCGCCGCGCCATTTATTGTGAGACACCCTGTCCATACACAAAGAATCCGTGTCAAATTGGGTCACACAGGCACCATTACTCCATTTTACATGTACGCATAATATACTTGAATTTAGCAATTAACCACTATAGACCTATATAAAGAGTACTAACAACATGTGTTTATACACACATAGAACATAAGGTTCATGTAGAATAGTTCTACGAGGTAGCAATTCCTTAATCCGCCTCTTTTCTTTCCGTACAGCGTGGCTCGCACTCAAAGCCTGCTATTTGGCCGCTTTTGCTGTTCACTGATATCTGGCTTGTACTCCATGCGTCGCTATATATGTACTCTTATCTTGCTATGTTTATGTTGGTTGCATCAGCTTCTCTCGGTGTTTCATAGCATAGTAAGTGAACATAGCAATGTCTCGTAGTATTTCAATATTGTCATTCTGTAATATTCTGTGAAGGGTGATAGTTTGCATATTATTAAAGTGCTTGTCGATATATTTAGCTCTAAATGTATTATAACTAGGACATGCTGTGTAAGAAATGAAGTTCAGTTTCTACTTCGGGACAAAAAGGGCAAGATGTTAATGCTGTATGTCAGTGTATTTTTTATTGACATGGAGTTCACTTGTACCTATTCTTAGCCTTGTCAGAGCATTTCTAAATTTAGCAATGGTAATTACATGCAGGTATTTTTCTGTTTGATGAAGAAATTTAAATGTGTTGTAAATTAGAAAACGATCGCTATTTTCATTCTTTTCATGCCAGTTCTGTTTGTAACAGTCTATCATTCTTTGTTTAAGTAAAGCAATGAAGCTATTTTCATTACCTACTCCTTCGAATAACAAAAAACTTCTGAAAATCCAAAACGGTCTAGACCATTTTTTATGCCGAGCGCCCAATATGTATTTTATTTATTTCAGTTTTCTCTCTTTCGTAAGCTAGTCTAGGTAATCTATTTGGGTCCATCTTCAGAATTCTGAACCAATAGCGTATTGCCCTAATTGTACTATCCACAATTAGCGGATATCTACCTAATTCTCCATATACTAGATGGTTTGGAGTTTTTTTTTACCTACTCCTAAGAACTTTTTACATACAAATAAGTGTATGTTTTCTACCGCTCTGTAACTGGTTAAACCCCATATTTCTGCTGCATACATTAATAGTGATTTCACTTGCGTATCAAATAGTTTAAAATAGATTTTTTTATCTACGTGTCCTAAAGTATACATAGTTTTCATTACTTCAGCCACTTTGCCTTTAGCTCTACCAGCGTATTCGGCTAGTGATATGTCTACTGAAAGTTTTGTTGTAAGTGTGTACCCTAAATATTTATAATTATTTACTACCTCAATTTCCTCCCTTTTTATAGAACCATTTCTCTCTCCTCCCTAAATATCCTCCCTTTCTGAATACCATAATTTTAGTCTTTTGAAAGATTTACAGTTAGTCCTAGTGTATCAGATGTCTCTTGTAAGTTCTTAATTTGATTCTGTAATCCTGCTGGGGTTAAAGAAATTAATGCGATGTCGTCTGCAAATAGTAGTATAAATATTTCTGGCGTTCCAGTAATGAACTGATACCCATGTCTACCTTTTCTTACTACATTTTCTGCAACTTCAGATATTAATAATGAGAAGATCAGGGGAGATAATATAAGCATCCTGCTTCACTCCTAAAGGGCAGTCGAAGATATCTGTCAGTCCTGAACTACATCTGACGCAAGCTTGGACTTTTTTTATATATGCCTTTTAACATGTTTAACATCTTAGTAGAAATGTTGTGTTTTTTCAAATACCTCCAAAAGCTTTTCTTGTTAACTGTGTCAAATGCCTTTTGGAAATCAATGAAGGCTATATATAACTTGCTTCTTCGTCTCCCATAAAGGCAGTTGCTTATCATTGAAGTAAGAGTATGTATATGTCTACTGTTGAGTAGCCTTTCCTAAAACCAGCTTGTTCTTTACTTATTTTATTCTCCTGTTCTGCCCAGTTATATAATCTTCTATTCAAAATTGCTGTGAAAATCTTGCTGGTTATGCATAA
>JADBJO010008275.1:22500-25000 GCA_016801955.1 Conus betulinus | reverse complement strand
CAGGAACATGGTGGACCAGTTCCGTTGTGTATGGAAAAGGTTGGCAATGTCATTCATGATGATGATGAGGCCCTTCAGACCTTGTTTGCCTTCCACGCCGTCTGCCACGGACCTGTTTACCCCACTCCCCCCCCCCCCAACCCCCCCACCCCCACCCCCTCATTCCCCCTGCCTGCCTCTGCGCTCTTCCTCGTTCCTCCTCCCTGTCCTCCTCCTCTTTCTCTCACTTACCCCATTTTGTGTGTGTGTGTTGGGGGGGGGGGGGGGGGGGGGTGTGCGCGCGCACGCGCGGGCGTGTGTAGTGTATGTGCGTGTGTGCGTGTGTGTGTGTATGTATGCGTGTGTGTGAGAGAGAGAAAGAGAGAAATAGAGAGGCAGAGAGAAATAGAGAGACAGAGCGAGAGAGAGAGAGAGAGAGAGAGAGAGAGAGAGAGAGAGAGGGGGAGGGGGGAGGGAGAGAGACTAAGAGAAAGAAAAGGCAGGCAGGCACACACACACACACACACACACACACACACACACACACACACACACCACACACACACACACACATGCGCGCGCGCGCACGCGCTCGCACGCACAAGCAGAGAGAGAGAGACAGAGAGACAAACAGGCAGACAGACAGACAGAGCACCTTACCTTTGGTTTCATCCTTTCCCCTCATCATAATTGTAACCCCTATCCACATTCCGTCTCTACACTCCCCTCAGCTCTCTTCCCTAGTTCCTCCCACCCCCTCTCTAAAACAACAACACCAACAACAACAACAACGACGACGACAAACAAAAACCAACAAAAAGAAAAGAAAGAAACCAACTAACAAACGAAAATGGAGAAAAAGGAAAAAAACAAACGAGTGAATCAAACAACACATTTGGTAACTTCGTTGATGGTAAAGAAAGCGCGCGCGCGCGCGCGCACACACACACACACACACACACACACACACACACACACACACACACACATACACGCACGCACACCCACACACACACACACACACACACACACACACACACACACACACACACACACGCACGCGCACGCACACACACACACATGCAAATAAATAAACAAAAAAAAAGTAGGTTATCGGCACGAAAGGTTAATTGCGACCTGCAAGTGCAGCTTTGTCAATTCATGGTGGGTGGCTGCTGCCTTTCCGCTTACAGCGAGGTGAGAAAGAGAAATGTCAAACCTCTTCACGCAACGCTCCACCACGCTGATTGAATGACTCCTTTTGGCAAAACAAGCCACCCGTGTCGCCGGGTCATAGTCATACAGGATAAACAGACAGAAATATAAGAAAGAATGAAACAAAAAAAAAAAAAAAAAAGGGGGGGGGGGGGGGGGGGGGGGGGGGGGGGGGGGGGGGGGGGGGACGGGGGAGGGATGGGGGGAAAGGAAGAATGAATGACTGATGGAGCAAAGAATGATGTGCAAAGGGAAACCACTATAGGGAAAGAAGCGACTTCGGACGACCGGTCGTAGTTAGTTATACAAGATAAACATAAAGAAAATATAAGAAAGAAGAAGAAAGGTTTGTGTGTGTGTGTGTGGGGGGGGGGGGGGGTGGGGGGTAGGAAAAAAGAAAACGAAGGAAAAAGGAAAAGAAAGAAAAGCAAGGGAAATCACTAGGAAACAAGCCACGTTTGACGTCCGGTCAAAGTGAGTTATGCAAGATAAACAGAAAGATTATATAAGAAAGAAGAAAGAGGGGGTGAGGGGGGGGGGGGGGGGGGGGGATAGGAAAAAGAAAGAAAGAAGAAGGAAGAAGCAGGAAAATAAAGAAAAGCAAAGGAAACCAAAAGACAACACGAGGAGAGCGCAGGCACTGCCTAAGTTGAAAGAATTCTGGATCCGTCCCTTGGTCCGGAATTCGCAGCACGGATCTGCGACAAAATCGATGAACTTCACCCCTGGACCGCATTCCTCCCCCCCCCCCCCCCCCTTCCCCCATCCCGGTTTTTTTTTTTTTCTTTTTTGAGTCTCGGCCGTCTCCTTCCCAGAGTTAAGTTTGCTGTGGGATCCATTGGTGTGAAAGACTGAAGCTACCTAGTCGAATTTCATCCTCTTAGCGGATGCGTCTCTGACAGAGTTGCTCACATCTCCTCGCCAGCACAGCAGGTGTCTACGTTTCTCGGGCCTAGTTGGCGCCGGGATATACTGCGGACATGGGTGTGCAGTACAACAGCCCTGTCATGCAGTCTGAGACCAAAAATGTGAACCCCCGTAACCATAATCTTTATGACTCTCGTCGACGAGCATTAAACTGTCTCAAACTCTGTGTGCATTTCATGCCCTGCTCTCGGGGTGACTTCGGCTTTGATTTCCTTTCCACGTTTGTATCCTTGGAGCGTTGGTGTCGAGATCGGCAGGTTGATGAAGACTTCTGTTGGACGGATGCACTGGGCGCCTTATGGAAGGTGGAACACCCCCTCACTGCTGGCTCCACGACTAACCAATCTTATCATCAGCAGGTGGGGGGGGGGGGGGTGGG
>JADBJO010008275.1:0-2500 GCA_016801955.1 Conus betulinus | reverse complement strand
AGACTGGGACCACACAGTCGAGTTTCATCCACTTAATGGATGCATTTCTGAGAGTGTTGCTCCAAATTTCCTGACCAACACTGCAGGTGCCTGAATCTCTCGGGCCTGGTTGACGCTGGGATATATTATGAAAGGAAGCGTAGAGTACAGCCCTGTCATGTAGTCTCAGACCGAAATGGAAACCCGTAGCAATCATCTTAATCATCCTCATTCTCATCGATCAGCATTAAAAAATGTCTCAAGTTCTGTGGCCCTTCATGCCCTGCTCTCATGGTGACCTCATTTTCGATGTCCTCCCTCCACGTCCTGTGGCCTTGGTTTGGTTCCGTCGGGGTCACCGGTATCGGCGAGTCCATGGGGGCTGTCGTTGGACGGACGTGGTGGCGGCGCCCTCCGGAGGGAGAGCCCACTCACGCAGGCTCCGCGACTAAGCAATTATTGTCGTCAGTAGGGGGCTTAGTAGGTGGTGTCCTGCGTATGTTAGATCATGTGCGTGGGTGCACTGTCTCTAGGTGGCGCAGAGGTTGGGACATGAAAAAAAAATTACACACACACACACACCACACACACACACACACCACACACCACACACCACTATACAAAACACAAAATTCTACGTGTATGTCACCACGGAGGGCTCAAAGACAGAATCCAACGGCATCCCATCGAAGGGTACAAAGGCAAAACTGGAAGGAAGTCCTACAGGGAAAAGTAGTGACAATGAAAGAAACAAGATCAATAAGTGAGAGTAATAAATACGAGGGAAAATATTTTGATCGCATACTTGAAAAGCTTTTCGAAGGTCACAAGGGAGCAAACGTGCGTTCACAGTCAGAACGATCGGCGTAACTGTCTAATAACCCAAGCATTATCAGTAACGTCATTGCTGACCGCGGCAACAGCAGCAATGGGCAGAACAGCCTTTACTTCTCTCTCTCTCTTTTCTCTTCTCTCTCATCATCTCCTCTCTCATGCCCTTCTTTTTCTCTGTCCCCCATCTTCATCATCTCTCTCCTCTCCATCTCCTCCCTTCCCCCTGTCGTGCCTCCCATTCTCGCTCTTCATCTCTTCTTCTCTCTCTGTGTGTGTTTGTGTGTGTGTTGTGGTGTGTGTGTTGTGTGGTGTGACTGTGTTTGTGTTTGAACACAAAAAAAACAAAAAAACCCCAACACACACCCACCCCCCAACACCTTTCAAAATGCCAGAATATGGCCACTATTGCATAGTCCACATTCAAATGAAGTAACAAATCATAAACAGTGATACGACGGTCATTATTTCATTTTGTGTCGATAGAGTTCTTTAATGATTCTCATGACAAAGTTTCTCTCTTTCCACTTCTCCTTCCCTTCTCCAGTCCTCTTCGTCTTCTCTCTCTCTCTCTCTCTCTCACTCGCCTCTCCATCCTCGCTCCTCGTCCTCCTCTCTCCTCTCTTGGTGGTGTTTGTGTGTGTGTTTGTGTGTGGTGTGTGTGTGCGTGTTGTGCCGCGCGCGCGTTCGTGTCGTTTCGTTCTCGTTCTTTGTTTTTACGGTCTTTTAACCATAAGTGATATTAGATCACAAGTGTGTGCATGGTGCGTTCTGTTGTTTGAGGCACACTTACCAAACGCTGAGTACTCTGTGGTGTGTATGGTGTGGGTGTGTGTGTGTGGTGTGTGCGTGCGAGCGCCGCGCGCGCGCGCCCCCCTCAGCGCACGCGCCGGGTTCTCGCGGCTTTTCCTCCGCTCAAGGGTGTATACGTGGTTGTGCATAATTACGTTACAAGTGAGTGCGGTTGTCTGCATAGCGGCAACTGGAACAGAAATAGTCCCGCTCGTAGCTGAACGCGTACATAACAGCAGATCAGACGACCGCCCGAAGCAAAGCACCACATTTTTTTTTTGTGACAGCGAAGCAACAGCTGGTCCCAACGGACAGTCCCTTCCGCCCCACAGACGATCAGGAGGGTCCGCGGCCATGGTAAACAGAGTCGGACAGCAAAACTCCAAACAGACGGGCTCTACATGACAAAATCCCACTCAAAAACTTAATCTATTAAAAAAGCACTCAGGTTACTCTCTGTGTGTGTAGCGTGTGAGTGTGTTGGGTGTGTGTGTGTGAGCGCGCAGCGCGCGCGCGCAGGAGGAGAGAGGGAGAGACTGACGAGAGATGAGACGAGAGTTGGGGGCGCGCGTGCGCGTTGCATGCGTTGTTTTTTTGTGTGTTGCATGGGTACGTGCAAGCCGTTTCTCTCCTCTTTGTGTTTGGTGTTGTGTGTGGTAGTGTGTGTGTTGTATTGGTGGTGTGTGTGTGTGTGTGTGTTTGTGTGTGCGGTGTGTAACGTTGCGTGCGTGCATGTGTTGTATGTGTTCGTTGGCACGGTGGTGTGCATTCGGTGCATGTGTTTGTTTGTGTGGTCCTGTGTCTGTGTGTTGGTGTGTGTTTGGGGGAGGAGAGCGAGATAGAGAGAGAGAGAAAGAGAGAGGGGTGGGGGGCAAAGATCAAGCTGAGAGGAGGGAAG
>JADBJO010008274.1:97377-98605 GCA_016801955.1 Conus betulinus | reverse complement strand
GATGAATTGCTATAAGAACCGAGGCAGAGGGAAGAAAAGGTAAGAGATTATTGGGTTTTTTTTTATCAGTAACCACACCGCAGTCAATTTACTTCATGGACTGGGAACCTGGTGGTCTGAGACAAAGAGAGAACTATGGGGGAAAGAAGGAAAGCATGAAGCAGGAGGAGGGGGAGGCGATGGCAGAAGCGAAGAGCGGAGATTGGTTTGCTACAGTAAATCACGCCAGTTGTCTAGACGGAAGTGATCACGTGATACAGATGTGCCCCCTCTGACTTCCTCAAGTCATGATGGAATTGGCTCATCATTCTTCTCTCCCTTCCACCCAACAATTCCTACACAGCCGTACCACTGTCTCACCCCCCCACCCCCCCCACCCACCGCCCCCCCGCCCGACACCCGCCTTCCCCCTCGCGCCCCCCCCCCCCCCCCCCCCCCTCCCATCCTGCCCCTTCTTCAGCTTTTTCTTTTCATTCCATCAAAGGGAGATAAACTCGTCCAGGCAGAATGATTGCCCTTTAGGGGATGCTGGGGTTCTTTTCTATAGAAATTATGGCCGCACCTTCTGGAGAAATCCATGCTCGTAATTTACATCGTTCTGTCACTGTCTTTGACTCGGCACTTTTTTTTTTTTTCCCCCCATCTTCAAAAAAACATTTTCTTCTCCCACACGTTTTCTGTCTATGTGGCACTTCCATGCGTCCAGAATGTATTTGTACTTTTTATGATTTAGATGCCGCCTTTTTTTTTTCATCCCTGTGGTGATTAGTTACAACTGAGATCGGACACATTGCTCCGTAAGAATACTGCCTGTACACCCCTGTTGTGTCCGTTAGCCCATAACACTTTGTAATAATATTTTGTTTTACCACTGTGATCCATTTTTTTTTCTGTGAAAGATAACTGTAAAGCAGAACGACTGGCACCATCAACATGGCCAAGCTCGATCCACCTCAAGAATTTCATTAGCCCTAAGTCTTGTCCAGACCATGCTCCACACGCTTTGCAGACCACGCTCTCGTTTATATGACAGGCTGTCTACTTGGGTAGGGCCGACTGAAGAGCTGCTTGCTGGTGCTAATTATTCATTTTCAGTGTCTTTCAGTGGCTCAGATTTTCAATTTTCCTCGTTTTTTTTTTTTTTTTTTTTTTTTTTTTCGGAACATATATGCTGTGTATACGTGTCATCCATGCCAATAGCCAGAACTTGCCTCTCTTTCGAAAGTTG
>JADBJO010008274.1:74877-82377 GCA_016801955.1 Conus betulinus | reverse complement strand
CACACACACACACACACACTCGAGGGCTGACAGCCAGAACCCAGTATCTCACATACATACATATATAAGGGATATACTGGGTTCTAGCAGTCAACCCCCGAATATATATATATATATATATATATATATATATATATATATATATATATATATATATATATATATATATATATATATATATATATGCTCAAAGGAAATCATAACACTTGAACCGGGCTGCACTCCAACACTTTATTTAAATGTTCGCCCAGTTTTGGGGCTTCTTCAGACAACAGCTATCACAAACTAAAAGGTATAAACAATATCCAGGCCTTGTCCATTGAAACCAATTCACTAGGGTAAAACAATTCACTAAGGTAAAAACTAGGAGCATACAAAAAGCATGCAAAAGGCCCGGTACACACACACACACACACACACACACACACACACACACACACACACACACACACACACACACACACAATTATGTACACCTGAAAACATCCTTGCTGTTATGCGTCCCACTATTACTGAACTCACTCTACAAGACAAACCAGACATACACTTGATATCTGCCACCCCGTGAACTCAATGCATTATTTTAAAAGAAAAGTAATGAAATCATTTTCAAATAACATAATTTAAATGGAGTTTGGTTGTTGTAAAACATTCTACAGCCTTTGTATATAACCATATGATAAAACAAGAGACCTAGGGTTGGGGGAAAGGGGGAAGGAAGAGAGAGAGAGAGAGAGAGAGAGAGAGAGAGAGAGAGAGAGAGAGAGAGAGAGAGAGAGAGAAAACATATTAACAGACAGATAGACTGAGGGACAGAGAGAGAGAGGGAGGGAGGGGGGGGGAAGAAACGGTGCAAAAGAGAATTGGAGAGTGAGCAAGCGAGGAGAGAGAGAGAGAGAGAGAGAGAGAGAGAGAGAGAGAGAGAGAGAAGAGGGGGGAGGGCGTAGGGCAACAGAAAACGAGGGGGGAGGGGGCAGCAAAAAAAAAAAAAAAAAAAAAGAAAGACAGGGATGGGAGAGAGGGTGGAAGGGGGGAAAGGTAGGCATGAAATTTGTGGGATAAAAAAAGAGGGGGAGGGGGGAGGGAACAGGCGATAGCAAAGTAGGGGTGGGGGGCAAAAGGAAAGGCAAGAAAGAAAGGGGTGGGAAGAGAGAGAGAGAGAGAGAGAGAGAGAGAGAGAGAGAGAGAGAGAGAGAGAGAGAGAGAGAGAACGGAAAAAAAAGAAAGAAAAAGGGGGGGGGGGGGTTGAGAGGAGTATGGAATGATGGCGGCGTGGAAGTTGGGGGGGGGGGGGAGGGAAGAAAAGGAGGGGAGAGAGAGAGAGAACTAAAGGAAAGGCATGGGGTTGGGGTGGGGGGGGGGCGGGGAGGGAGGGAGAGAAAGGAAGGATGGGGGTTAAAACTTTGTGGGATAAGAGGAAAGGATAAAGTAGAGGTATGGAGGGGCAAAGCAGTACAATTATGGAAAGTCTATAACCAGAAATGGATATTATGTCCAACACACACACACACACACACACACACACACACACACACACACACACACACACACACAGCTATTTTCAGACAGAATGGCACATATACATACACTCTGTCTTTATACACTTTACATTTACATACACCTAGTCTGCAATACATACCCACTCCTGCACACATTTATATTCTCATTATTATGAAGGAACATATGCAATGTCTTTATATCACCCTTAATAAAGGATAAAAGGGCAGAACACTTTTACATTTAAGCTGTAGAATGTTTATGAATTCCCTATTCTACCTGGCTTGTTTGTCATCAATCCTCCCTTCTCAAGAAAAAAGACTGTCCATAAGCCCTCAATCCAACAGACTCTAAAAGGAAATGATAATCTGCCTTCGTCAACCACACACAGACAACAACTTCAGTGGAATTGAATCCTTGCTTTTCGGGAAGCATTAAGATCCAAACGAGTATTTAACCCACAAAAAAACTGTCCCGATATTTGCCATCCACCATGTCTCCCTTGCTCCTATATACCTGTCATTTTCCACTGAGTCAATGGCAAAAATTTCCATGCATTGGTGCAGTTCTAGATTTTCAGGGTGTTTGCATGAGTTCATGTGGTGGGCAACTTGACACTTATGATTTTTCTTCAGTTTCACGTCAGATTTATGTCCTGCCCAGCGGAGTTTCAAGTTTACTGAGGAGCCAACATACCATGCGTCCTCGTGGATTTTACAGCGAGTAGGTAAATAACTCGTGGTGTAGTGCAGGTAAGGGTTTTTTTCGGATCTGCCATGTCCTTCCATCCCATGGAGAAGTGAATTTTTGTATGTCCAGACTGTGAACGCAGGTATGACATCGTTTTGCCGAGCATTTTCTAAAACCAGGTTGCGTTCTCGGGCCACGGTCCACAAAACGTCTGGGGATGGTCGGCTTATAAATCTCTCCCAGATTCTTTCGTCGTCGGTCTGCAGAAATAATGGATCTAAGGGGAAATATCTTCATATTTTCTGGGTCTGAGTAAAGAAGGTGTTGGTTCTTTTTCAGAATTTGAGTTTTTGATGAAAAGGGTGGGTCAAAGGTTGTCACATGCATGTTTTTTTTTTTTTTTTTTGCTTTCTTTCTTCTAGGTTTGAACAAGGCTTTTTTCCGGTCTACTTGTGCACACCTTTTTGGAGTTGTTGTTCTGCAACTGTTCTGTTCCAGCCGGATAGTTCAAAATGTCCTGCGTATTCTGAAATGCGTTGTTGGAGCGTGTTGTCATCGCTGCATAACATCCGCAACCTTGTGTCCCTACACTTGACACAGTCCTTTAAAACACTGATGGGGCATGGCAGCAGTTTGGTGGCAAGTACGAGTGGCAGTGCTTGCTATATACATCAGTTACTATCTTTCCCTGTTCTATCTTCATCTTGATGTCTAGATACTCAGCTTCAGAGCCCGTTTTCACAGTCCATTTGATGGAGGGGGGATGCAGTTCCTGTAGATGTTGTTCAAAGCTGTTGGCATCTGCTGCACTGGGAAGGATTGTAATACCATCGTCTCTGTATCGGCTCCAATCCAGATCAGTGAGGTCATCCTGTTTGGATGGGGAGGCAAGGCTAGAGAGAAGTGGGACAGGGCATGTTTCAACCAGTTTGTCATCAATTTCCCTCATGAATATATCTACAAAATCACATGCATGAGCTGGACCCATGGCAACACCGTGATTGGGTTTTGCATACATGGTACATGTTTCATTGGTGTATTTCTAGTGTTGGGGAAAGTGCTTCTAGCATACAAGCTGTTGGGACTTCCAAGGGGGTAGGGTGTTGAGACAGGAGTTTTTTCACAGCAGGGATAGCCATCCTGTTATCCACATTTGGATAAAGAGAAATAACGTCACATACTGCGAAAGCTGATGTGTCTGGTAAGGGGGCAAGCAATGAGTTAATCTTTTCAACTTTCTGCAGGAATTCTTTCGAGTCCAGAACTTGAAAAGGAAGGTGTGCTGTAAGGTGGTTAATACAGAGTTGGACTAGTTTTGATATAGGCTGAATAATAGGTGTTCCACATCTTGGGATTGTGAGTTTTGATCAAAGGTTTACATTTCCTGGGGTGGCTCTCATCTATGTCAGTGATAAAGTCTGCCATGTCCTTATTTATAGCACCCTGTCTCAACCAGCTGTCTGCCCAGCATTTGATTTTATTGACTGTGCCGGCTGTGGGATCCACAGGGAGGATGTCATAGAAGTGTGGGTCTTTCAGAGTTTTGAGGATGATGTCGTCCTCATTCTGAAGTGCTGTAATCACAGTATTTCCACTTTTGTCTGCAAACCTGCATGCACAACCTTTAGTTAAGGGGAGATTTTTCAGTTCTCTCAGTGCTACTCTTTGGCCATGCGTTAGATTGTCCCTGATTTTTCTTCTGTTGTTTTGGTTGAGGAAATCATTCCGGCAGGCGTTGATAAACGTTTCCAGGGCAACGTTGGTTCTTGTGCATTTTTTTGGTGGTCTTTTTATACCAAGGCATCTTCACAAATCTGTCATCCTCATCCTGTGAGTCCTCACACTCTTGGTTTACTTTTCTTTTGTAGTAGAAGTACTGCCAGTGGAGGCGTTCAGCCCACGCATGTGTACCCAGAAGTTGTCACAAACATCAATAGGCTCATGAGGGGTGGGGCAAAACAGTCTGGAAGTCTGCAAATGGAGATTTGGTCCTGGGTAAGAGTGATATCCGGGATAATCATCGGGTCGAAAGGGTGAGGAGATGAATGTCTGTGGAGCTCGCAAATATTTGAGTTCCTCGACAATTTGCTGGTGGACTTTCTCATGTGCTTCTTTTTGTGTCTAGCTTGGCGGTGTCACCGTTGTTTTTTTTTTTTGGAAATGGATCTGCCCGGTTTGTAAGAATCATATGATATTCCTTTGATTTTTGTTGAGCCTTGAAGACTGGGTCTTTTCATATATATATATATATATATATATATATATATATATATATATATATATATATATATATATACATCCAAGATTCCACTGCAATGCTAAGGATGCTTGAGGACCTTAACGTCAGGGAGGGTCCTTTTGGCCCTGAAGCAACTTTGGTGACAATAGACGTAGTAGGTCTGTACACCAAACATACCCCACGACGACAATGCTAGAGGCTATCACCTTCTTTCTGACGCTCCACCATCCTGACAATACCCCACCAAACTCCGTCATCATAGACATCGTCTCTCACGTCCTCAGGAACAACTATTTCACCTTTGAAGGACGCATATACAAGCAGGAACATGGGACGGCAATGGGCACGCCCATGGCGCCAACCATTGCCAATCTCTTCATGGGCTGGCTGGAAAAGAGGTTGCTGGAAGAAAGCCCTGTCCACATTGACAACAGCATGTGGAGACGCTACATCGATGACATCTTCTTGCTGTGGCAGGGCTCAGAGGAAGATCTGCAGACCTTTTGCCAACACATCAACACTTTCCATCAAACCATCAAATTCACAGTGCAGTCATCCAGACAGTCCATCCCATTTCTTGACATTCTCATCAAATTTGATGATGGCTTCATCAACACTGAACTGTTCACAAAACCCACAGACACTCATGCTTACCTCCACCATCGCTCATGCCATCCACATTATTGTAAGAACAACATCCCCTACTGCCAGTTCCTGAGGCTCCGTCGTCTTTGCTCCAAGACTAAAGACTTTGATAAACATGCTGATACCATCATGGGATGTTTCTCAGCCGTGGCTACAGATCGAGCAAGCTACAACAGGCTTTGACAAAAGCACGAGGCCTCTCAAGAGCTGAGGTGTTAAATGTACAGGGCAAAAAAACGGTTAACACCAGGGTCCCCTTCGTCATCACTCATCACCCCTCCAACCCACCACTACGTGGCTGGCTTAGGGAGCAAACAGGCACTACTCCACACAAGTGCACGCATGAAAAAGGCTGTGCCTGAAGTGCCTGTTGTTGGAGAGAGAAACTCCAGGAGCATCCGAAACCTGATCATGCCATCCTCCCTTCCCCAAGTCAAGCCTACGCAAGAACAGGCTGGGGTGATGAGATGCAACAACAGGTGCGTCATCTGTAGGGAACATCTGGTGGAGAGCAAAATTTTCTCCAGCGACACCACTGGAGAAGTCATCAACATCAGACATAGCATGACGTGCAAGTCTTCAAACATCATTTACCTGCTTTACTGCCAACAATGTCATGGGGGGGCGCAGTATGTAGGAGAAACAAAAAAATGCCCTAAGAACACGCTTCTACCTCCACAGAACCCACATACTGCAAAACACAGGCACCCATGTTACTAGACATTTCAACATGAAAGACCATTCACTGCAGGACATGAGGTGCATGCCCATAGAGCAGGTCTTCACAGACAACCTTGCTCACAGGCACGCAAGGGAGCAGTTCTGGATCAACAAACTCAGGACATTCTATCCTCGGGGTCTCAACACTCTCTGAGTCTCCTAACTTGTTAGGGAGGGAGAGAGGTGAAAAGGGCAGATAGTGGGGGGTATGGTGAGAGAAAGAGAGAGGGGAGATAGGACAGAGACGGCGATAGGGTAGGAAGGGGAAGGTTTTGAGGCAGACGGCCCCATATGCAAGTAACAAACTGTCCTCAGGTCAGAGAGGGAGATGAGTGAGGGGAGAATAAGAGATGGCCCAGGGGCTGGGGTCAGGGACCCAAGAGTGGGGGGCCTGGGGAATGGCTTGGGGGGGCAGGGAGGTGGGGTCCCTGGGTGTTAGGGGGGGGGGAGGAGTTTAAGGGTCTTGGGTGCTGGTCCCCGGGGATTGGGGGATACAAATTAGGGGGTCCATGGGTGTGTGTGTGGGGGGGGTGAGGGTGTGGGGGGGGGAGGGACTGGGGGATTCGGGACTTTGGGGGGGGGGGGGGGGCTAGGATGGGGGCGGATGATCTTGGGGTAGGTGGGGGCGAATGAGTGAATGGGCGTGGGGTGAGATGGGGAGTTGGATGGGTGTATGGAGTTGGGTGATCTGGGGGGCTGGGTGGGTTGGGGTGATGGTGAGGGGCCTGACACCCCCCTGAATTTTCTTTCCTTTCCCCCCCCCCCCCCCCCCCCCCCCCCCCCCCCCCCCCCCCTCCTCTCCTCCCAGCCTTAGAAAAAAAATTGAAAATTTGCGAACGTGGTTATCATTGTGAGCTTGACGTCATTGTAGGGTCTATAGAAATACGTCATTATACTGATGACGAGTCTCTGCAATGCGTCACTGTCAATAAGCATCGATAAAGGCAATCGCCGAAATATTTGCAGTCCGGAAAAGTGTTGTTGTTTTGTTTTCTTGTGTATGATATATATATATATATATATATATATATATATATATATATATATATATATGTTAAAACTTTGATTAAAATGATAAAACCTACAGCGCTGTTTCTTGCTGGTGCAGTCGTCAGGGTATGGGGGGTCGGTGTTGTCGGTGTTTTTTTTTTATACGTGTTCGCTGTCTGCCATCACGTGCGGTCAGTGTTTTTCATGTGTTTTTTTTATTCTGCTCGCTGATAGGAACTTCCATTTGCGTCTGCAATTGTTAACCATTTCTATCCTAGTGTTTAGGGTTGCTAATCTTGGTTTGCATAGGATCATACATTTTTCTGTTAGGCATAAATTTACATCTTTTTGAAATGTTATTCTATGATGCAGCTCTTTTTAAGATTTTCCAGGATATGTTGTAGTCTATTTTTTTATCTTTGAGTTTCCAAATGTATTTACTCAATTCTGTTGATTTTTGTATCTTTCTTTGTTAAATGACTGTTTATGATGATTGCATATCTAGTTTTAAATTGGTTTTCAGTGATACCTATATATGTTTCTTCAGCGTTCTCTGATTTTACAGTGGCTTGATATACAATATTGCTGTGGAGGCATTTATTGTTTAGAGGGCACTGTTGTTTCTTGGTACAGTTGCAAGATTTCCTTTCTTCACCCTCGTTTGTCTCTGTACTGCTTTTCGTTTTGTTGGTTGAATCAATGATGTTTTTGAGATTTGG
>JADBJO010008274.1:51570-57747 GCA_016801955.1 Conus betulinus | reverse complement strand
AAAGGTTGTATAATATTCAGAAGATCCGTCACAGGATCGACGACCAGAAAGCGTTTTGGTGATGGTAATAATGATGACGATGATTGTATGATAATGATGATGATGAGATGATGATGATGATTAATGATGATAATGATGATGATGATGTGACTGATGATGAGTAGTGACGGTAATTATGATAGTGGTGGTGCTGTTGCTGCTGCTGATGGTGATGCTGATACTGATGGGAATGATGATGATGATGATGGTAATGGTGATGGTGATAATGATGGTCATAATGATGGTGATGGTGATGACGATGGTGATGGTGATAGTGATGCTGCTGGTGACAGTGGTGGTACTGATGATAATAGTGATGATGATGATGATGATGATGATGATGATGGTGATGGTGGTGGTGATGATGATGATGATGGTGATGGTGATGGTGATTATGATGATGGTTGTGGTGATGGTGGTGGTGATGATGATGATGATGATGATGATGATGATGATGATGATGATGATGATGATGATGATGACGACGATGATGATAATGTTGGTGATGGTGGTGATGATGATAATGATGATGATTGTGATGGTGGTGGTGGTGCTGATAATAATAATGAAGATGGTGATGGTGGTGGTGGTAGTTGTGATGATGATGATGATGATGATGATGATGATGATGATGATGAATGATGATGAATGATGATGAATGATGATGATGATGATATGGTGGTGGTGGTGGGTGGTGGGGGTGCTGGTGGTGGGTGGTGGTGGTAATAGCGATGATGACGATGATGATATGATGATGATGATGATGATGATGGTAGTGGTGGTGGTGGTGGTGGTGGTGGTGGGTGGTGGTAATGATTATGTCGATGATTATGATGATGATGATGATGATGTGATGATGATGATGATGATGATGATGATGATGATGATGATGATGATGATGGTGGTGGTTGTGGTGATGATGATGATGATGTGATGATGATAATGTTGGTGATGGTGATGGTGATGATGATAATGATGATGATTGTGATGGTGGTGCTGTTGCTGATGATAATGATGATGGTGGTGATAGTGGTGATGATGATGATATGATGATGATGATGATGATGATGATGATGATGATGATGATGATGATGATAGTAATGGTGATGCTGCTGCTGCTGCTGCTGCTGCTGCTGCTGCTGATGATGATGATGATGATGATGATGATAGTAATGGTGATGTGCTGCTGCTGCTGCTGCTGCTGCTGCTGCTGCTGCTGCTGCTGATGATGATAATGATGATGATGATGATGATGATGATGATGATGATGATACTGCTGTTTATCTCAAGATATGGTTGGCTGTACGTTTCGACCTACTGATTCGTACTGATTTCGACCTGCATGCTCATCTCCAGAAGATCACGTGTTCTGTGTCTGCAGGAATGTTCACGTCCACCTTCAGACGAGAAGCCAGAAAATGGAAGCGGTGTATCTACAAGAGGCTCCAGAAACTGCTACAGTGACGTCACGCTATGCGGCTTCACGTGACCTACAGTGACGTGTCCATGACGTGTCAGTGACGAGACGATGGTGACACGTGACATCAGCATGGCGGACAATGGACCGTCTGGGTCGTGAACGCGGTGCCGCACTCTCTGGATAAAGAACGATTCAACAGCCGTCGGCTGAGTGACGTCCAAAACAATTGTCGGAATGACGTCAAAAACCAAACTGTGTGACAGTGTGCTTTGGCTGTAAGAAGACGCAGTGTAATCAGCGTTTGCATCTCAGTGAAAACATGTAAATGCTGAACAATTAACGTTCATTGTCTAGGAAAAGCCTCGGAAATATTTCTGAACTCAGTGACATTTAAAAGAAAAAGAAAAAAAAGCAAACACACACACACACACACACACACACACACACACACTAAGATAGTACTATTGATGCCTACATTGAGTTGTCTCCCCTGGTGTAGTGCCAATGGTTCTATCAGCAGTCATCGTCCTCGGCAGCTAGCCGGCGACATCACGTGATGACCAGCTGGTACTAAGCGATGTTGACACCCCCCCCCCCCCCTCCCCCCTCCCAGTAGTTAGCCTTCGTGAGCTTCTTTAAAAGGATAGGACGATTTGGGGAAAACGGCCCGATCTTCAGCGCCGCCAAATCCATGGAAACCGTCGTTGGGATGACGTCGCTGCACGCTCCGGAGCGGGACGTCCATCACGCTGGCTCCTGGATGAAGTCACTGCTGCGAAGGCTCAGAGAGCTGTGTCCTGAGCACTCATGCTGCACCAGAACAGGTGGTTGGGGAGTGGAGAGACAGCCCGAAACGCCGTATAGGCTACAACAGCATGGGATACAAGTAGGCTTAGTTTCCACAGAGACAACTGTTCATGATGTCCCCCTTTGAGCTGTTTGTACAACTGAGCCGACAGACACCATATAATGTTTGTACAACTGAGCCATCCAGCACCATGAAACGTTTTTGTACAACCGAGCCACCAACACCATGAAATGTCTGTACAACTGAGCTATCCAACACCATGAAATGTCTGTACAACTGAGCTATCCAACACCATGAAATGTATGTACAACTGAGCTATCTAACACCATGGAATGTTTGTACAACTGAACCATCCAACACCATGGAATGTTTGTACAACTGAACCATCCAACACCATGGAATGTTTGTACAACTGAACCATCCAACACCATGGAATGTTTGTACAACTGAACCATCCAACACCATGGAATGTTTGTACAACTGAGCCATCCAACACCATGGAATGTTTGTACAACTGAACCATCCAACACCATGGAATGTTTGTAGAACTGAGCTATCCAACGCCACGAAATGTCTGTACAACTGAGCTATCCAACACCACGAAATGTCTGTACAACTGAAGCGACCGACGCCATCCAACGCCATGAGGTGACTCTCAGCGGCGGCAGGGCAGGGCCTCCTCTGGTGTGGTGCTTCATGGCGAGGGAATGAGTTTGGGACGGTCGTGTGTGGGGGGGAGAGGAAGCAGGGCGAGTGGTGTAGGAGTGCTGACACTAAGAGGGTGTGGAGAGGGGGAAAGGGACTAAGGTTACAGAATGGGGTTTTGCTGGCACTGGATGATGATCAACTAACATGTCATGGTCAGCCAATGGCAGTGGCAGGTGTGGTCATTAGTCAATTCCGTGTCGCGAAGGGTGCGTCGTTTACACGTAGCTACAACATTACATCTGCAAATCAATGACAGCCGATAAAGACTTTATCTGTATAACACATTCATGCGACTGAATAACGCTTGGTGTGGTTTTTACCTTGTAATTTCCCCCGTTCCCTTCCCTGGTCATGTAATACGCTCTTCGTGATGGAACGCAATTATCTTATATTTCGTGTATTTTTGTGCAAGTGAAAAACTAGACATGAACTTGTGGTGTTTGTTTTATTTTTCGCTGGGAGTGGTCATATCTTCTGCTGCCACTGAGACTGGAAACTACCAGACGGTACGAGCGCTGATCGTGGTGTTTCTCAACTCTGGTGTAAATAACTTGAGAAATGTTCAACGTTTTTTTTCCCACGTGCAGCCCTAGGTTTAAATCTTTTACTGTCTCTTTATTCATGATATTTCTTTATAACTCCTGTTCCATCAATTAATTCGCTGTCTCTTTATTCATGATATGTCTTTATAATTCGAGTTCCATCAGTTGTTTCGCTGTCTCTTTATTCATATTTCTTTATAATTCGAGTTCCATCAATTAATTCGCTGTCTCTTTATTCGTGACATTTCTTCATAATTCCAGTTCCATCAATTGTTTACTGTCTCTTTATTCATGATGTTTCTTTATAATTCGAGTTCCGTCAATTAATTCGCTGTCTCTTTACTCGTGACATTTCTTCATAATTCCAGTTCCATCAATTGTTTTACTGTCTCTTTATTCATGATATTTCTTCATAATTCCAGTTCCATCAATTGTTTCGATCAGTTCGTAGGAGTGTCAAGGGGCATGCACTTATCACGTGACCTGGGAGATTGTGATGGCGGTTGAAAACGTGACTTCCTGGGTTACGTTTCTTTTCAGTTGTGTCTGCCAGTTAGCACACTCTGCTCGCTGTAGCAGAACAATTAAGCAGAGTTCATTCGGTGGTTAACAGTTTCGGTGTGGCGTTTTTATTCATTCTTGCTTTTTTTTTCCCCCCCTCGGTAGCTTAGGATAAGTGGGCTCCTACCCCTTTCAGTGGCGTCGTCCATAGCCCAGGACACGGTGGTGGTGTGCAGGGAGAATCGGCGGGTGGTGGTGATGTTTGAGTGTTGATGTCATAGTACAGCAGCAGTCGCCTCACTCCAGGTACCGTCAGCTCTGCGTTCTGTGTGGTCTTTGTGAGGCTGGCCGTATAGTGCCGTTGGTGCGGAGTCAGTAACGTGCCTACGTGGCTGCCTGCTTTTCTGTGGTCATTCTGAGCGCCTGTGACTTTTCTGTTGAGCATACCTGACATTCTGACGCCTGTGAGCACGCCTGACACCTGTGTGCGTGTGACACCTGTGAGCACACCTGACACCTGAGTGTGTGATGTGTGACACCTGTGAGCATACCTGACACCTGTGTGTGTGACACCTGTGAGCACACCTGACACCTGTGTGTGTGGTGTGACACACCTGTGAGCACACCTGACGCCTGAGTGTGTGTGTGACACCTGTGAGCATACCTGACACCTGTGTGTGTGACACCTGTGACCACACCTGACCCCTGAGTGATTGTGTGACACCTGTGAGATGCTGACTGAAAAAATGCGCTTGAAAGCAAGTTGAAATGTTCCCCTCAGCTCTTGGTTCAACAGTCCTAAGTGTGTTTAGTCTGCTGGCTGTGGGATATTCGGAGAGGTGGGGGAGGGTAAAGGCGAGGGTGGGATTGTTGGGGGGAGGGGAGGGGGGGGGGGCGGGGGGGCTGTTTTCGTGGTCATTCATGCTTGGTCCACAACCCAGGAATAATTGTCGTCATTAAAGGGTCTTGTGATCTGAGTCGTATTTTAACACTGGTTTGATAATGATTTTGAGCCCTCTGTGTGAAGAGCGAAAAAAAAAAAAAAAAACTATTTTGCACAGACTCTCATTTTTCTGTTCGCTCTAGTTTGGCGAAAGATTTTTTTTTTTTTTTTTTTTTTTTTTTTTTGCGTCATGAGCCAATGATTAGCACTGCAGGCGCCATGTAATTATGTCTGGCTGGAAGACTAAATGGCGGAGGATGCTAGACATTCCCTCGTCAACTTCTTAATGCGATGGAATGGAGTTCCTGTCAGGTGGAGTGCTTGGTTGCTGACTGACCACCAACCAGCAAGACACGTAGAAGGGGGGGGTTCTCACGCATGGGTCAAAACTTGATCCCCAGTCAGTTTGGTCCTACAGACAGCTCGGTTTTGCGAACTAGTCGGGCACAGCAAGGGCAGCAACCTGACAGTCTGTTGTGGGCACTGCAATGTGGGACTGTGCGTGGGCGTTGCATTGTGGGACTGTTGTGGGCATTGCATTGTGGGACTGTTGTGGGCACTGCACTGTGGGCACTGCATTGTGTGATTGTTGTGGGCATTGCATTACAGGACTGTTGTGGGCATTGCATCACAGGACTGCTGTGGGCATTGCATTATAGGACTGTTGTGGGCACAGCATTGTGGACTGGTGTGGGCATTGCATTGCGGGACTGTTGTGGGCACTTCATTGTGTGACCGTTGTAGGCATTGCATTGTGGGACTGTTGTTGTGGGCATTGCATTGTGGGACTGTGTTGTGGGCATTGCATTGTGGGGCACGCCTTTTAACGAAACCACCTCCGAAACACTCGTTACTTTGATTCGTTGTGCGTTTTTGACTGTTGTTCTCTTGAAACGTTCTGTGACGCTTCCTTTAGAAGTTGCTTTGTTTCGTTAATTGCAACTGATATATGAAATTTCTTTCTTTCTGTTGTTTTGTTTGGCGCACTATGTCGTCACTGGCAACTACCCTAGGTGTGTCCCCGCTGAACACAGCCAGCAACGCTTGTGATGAACTGCTCTGCTTTGTTCTACGATCTCCACGTTCAGGTGACATGCTGACTCTGCAGCTTGTTCCTTCTGCTTGTTTCGTCGTCCTGCTGTCCCCACTTTGTTGAAGATCCCGGAGAACTCTGTTGGCACATCGTGAAAGATGCTTGTGTATTACCTCTCCTCAT
>JADBJO010008274.1:44070-46570 GCA_016801955.1 Conus betulinus | reverse complement strand
CTTTGCCACCGGCAGTCGATACGCCTTTGTTGGAAGCAACCTATAAAACCATGAACACTTCCGATACCCTGACTGACCCAAACAAAACCATCACCATCACCACCACTATCACCATCATCACCATCAGCACCGACAGCAGCTCACCTTGCACACCACCCACACCTCCCAGCCAGAGCAGTCCAAGGCCTAAGTGACCTCAGCATGTCCACAGGCCTCCAAGCAGAGTGAAGATCTTGTTCATGGTCCGCTGTCCTCCATTCGGCCTCTTTTGGTCGACGTCAGGCAGCCCGCTCAGCTGGATGAAGGCGGTCTTCGCCTTCACCGTGTCAGATTCTGCAGGCCCCTCGGCAGAGTAGGCCCTCCTCTGCGTGGCGCTGGGGGCGTTGAGGGGGGGGGGAGGAACGTTGTCAGGCCATGTCCATGCCGTGAAACCTTCGTCTCCTGGCCTGAAGACGTGGGGGTCCCCCTCCATTTTGGCTGGACCTGCCCGCTCTGCACAGGGCCTGTGGGTGCCGATGAGTTGGGGCAAGGAATGAGGATAATGCTCCTGAGTTTTTAGTTTCCAGGTTCAAATCTTTAAGGTAGTGCCCCCCCTCCCACCCATCAGTCATCCCTCTCACCCTCCGCCACCCTCCTTCCCCCCATAAAGACAGAAAAACCCCTTAATACACTGTCACTGGTTGCCAAAAAAAACAGACTACTATTACAATTGCTCTAAAATATGTTGTTTGCACTGATTATTCCTTGCAAACAAAGCTCTTCCGCATTTCAAGAACTAACGACACTTTTGCTGTCAGAGAAAGATTGGAATGCAAAACAAAACAACAAAAAAAAATGTTGATAAATCTTTTCTTTTGCAACAACATGTGAGTACACACACACACACAGCACACACACACACCACACACACACCACACACACACACACACACACACACTCACACACACACACACACACACACACACACACACACACACACACACACACACACACAAACACACACACAGGGAGAGAGAGAGAGGAGAGAGAGAGAGAGAGAGAGAGGAGAGTAGAGTGGCGAAAAACCAAAAACTCAAACAAAAACTCAACAACAAAAAACAAAAAACAAAAAAAAAAAAACCAGATTTTATTGTCACAGGTCCAACGTAAGAAAAACACGGGAACGCTTGTGGCAAAACAGTTTAATTCTCCTGATCATTGCCCTGTCCTCTTGTCATTTAAGGATCAGTCTGCTCCACAGCTGACAATGACATGTGTTGATGGACTTCAAACCCTCGGAAATTTTATGCATCAATCCGTAAAATATATCAACAAATATACATACATTTGACCTGTATATTTATTGATGTATTTAACGAATAAGCCTCATATGGAACGTCCCTTTTAAACAGACATCTTTCTTTGCCATTTAAAGACCTGTGTGTTCTCAGATTTGAGTTGTAGCTGGTTCGGGGCATGCACAAAACAGCAATGAATACCTGAAACAGCAATGACGTTGTTAACGTGCATGCGTGCGCGCGCGCGCGTGTGTGTGTGTCTGTGTGCGTGCTCGCAGTGTTTGTGTGCGCGCGCTGTGTGTGCGTGTGAGTGCGTGCGTGTGCGTGCGTCCGTGTGTGTGTGTGTGTGTGTGTGAGACAAGCAGTTTAGTATGCATGTGACAAGGGAGCGAAACCTCACACAAAGGGCCTTAAGCGCTTTAGACGACAAGAACGCCGCGCGTTGTGGAGAAATAGGTAATCGGCCGACTAGCAGTAGCGAGCGCTCTCACCTAGCGCATGTGGTCGAACTGTGTCAAGGAGGTTGAAGTGTCCAGGTCACTAACTGTTACGTGATAGATGGCAGCTAAGGTAGTTAGGGCCCCTCCCGACAACCTTTCCGATAGCAAAAGGGAGGTAAATGTATCCACTAGGATCTCGCAGCATCAAGTGGGCGCCAAAAGCGCAGTCAGCTGAAGTTGCTTTGTAACCAGACCTTGAAGAACAGGAGCCTTGGGCGTGTTCAGTCAGTATTGCTGTGGGGCACTGTGTTGATGTTTTGTGTCAGGCTAGCTGAATACGTGTGGACGTTTGTTGTCGTAGCTTCGATAGGATAATTACTGTGTGAAAAATGGCCCCCGAATTCCATGTCCATTTTGGTGCGAAGTGATTGTTCGCTAAGCTGTTTGGTAGGGATGCTGATGTGTGTGGAAGAATGTAGCAAGAGGGAGTTCAGTGTACATGTGAACAAGGTGGTAGAGAAGCAAGATGGACAAAGGGCATGGCCCAAAAGGAAATCCTTTGTTTCCATCCCTATTATAAACTGAATGGAGAACGAGAGAAGGGGAGAACACACGACAGAGGGAGAGGAAGAACAACACCACGATAGAGAGAAGAACAGAGCAGAGAGAGAGAGAGAGAGAGAGAGAGAGAGAGAGAGAGAGAGAGAGAGAGAGAGAGAGAGAGAGAGAGAGAGAGAGACCACACCACAGAGAGACACAGACACACACAGACAGACAGACAGA
>JADBJO010008274.1:26570-34070 GCA_016801955.1 Conus betulinus | reverse complement strand
TTTTTTTTCCGTTTGAAGGTCATTGTTCTCAGAGTGAAGATGGAATGCTCTATGATGGGCTGTTGGTGTGACAGCCCCTCTTCCCCCCCCCCCCCCCCTCTCCCCCCACCCCCACCCACCCGCCACCCCCAAACATCTCCCCTTCCAACCTCCCTGGCAGACTAGACTACAAGCCAGGCACCTCGATCAATCCTTTCAATCGGATCTCACGATCGATTAGTACTGCCCCTTCATCGTAGGACTAGGGGGGGGGGGGGGGGGGGGGGGGGGGGGGGGGGGGAGAGGGGGAGGGGAGGTGGACGATAGGGGGGTTGGTAAGAAGAATCGATCTGACGCTACGCTGGGAAAAAAAAAAAAAATAGTATTGCTCACTAACTGAAACGGAGAGATGTCGAGTGTGTCCAGAGATCTCTTGATAGAGTCCATTAGCGGGTCTCACAAGAAGACTCGCGTTTTCATGATTTTTCTTCCAATAGCAGTGGTAAATTACAAGTGGTGGGGTTGCTTTCAATGTCCCGTCAAATATCTGATTTAGTGGACATTGAACTGAAACCAGTTTGACACATTTATCGTGATAGGCATGGTTTTCATCAGAGAATTCCAGAACTGGAATTGAAGACTTTTTTTTTTTCCGTTCATGAAAAACAGCGATATAATCTCTATAATCATGGAAAGAACAAAAAAAAAAAAAAAAAAAAAAAAAAAAAAAAAAAAAAAAAAAAATCCGCCGTGTTGTTCCTTTCGATGTTTCGTGTAAGCAATTGTTTGTTAGACGAAAGGTGCGTCGTGGGATGGGGTGTGTGGGTGTGGGAGGGTTGTGGGAGGGGGGGGGGGAGAGATTGGTGAAGGGTTAATAAAAAGCCTTTAAGCTGCTTTTCTGTTCTGTTCATCTGCTTCACTGCATCGCATGGTGTTGTGTCACTACCGGATAATTAGTATAGCGCTAGTTCATACTGCATGATATATATATATATATATATATATATATATATATATATATATATATATATATATATATATATGTTTCTGTTGTAACCTTCATTGGTAGATCACAGGCGTAGTAAAAGGACAGAGGGGAGAGGAGGGGGAGGGAGGGGGGGGGGGGGGGGGGGGGGGGGGGAGGAGATCCGGGGGGGGGGGGGGGGGGGGGGGGGGGGGCAGCTCTTCCCGGGAAAATTATGTGACCTTACTATCTCGTCATCAATTTTTTTTTTTTTTACATATCCTTTCTCTCTCTCTCTCTCTCTCTCTCTCTCTCTCTCTCTCTCTCTCTCTCTCTCTCTGTGTGTGTGTGTGTGTGTGTGTGTGTGTGTGTGTTTGGTGTGTGTGTGTGTGTGCATGTGTGTGTTTGGGTGTGTGTGTGTGTGTGTGTGTGTGTGTGTGTGTGTGTGTGTGTGTGTGTGTGTGTGTGTGTGTGTGATGACAGACGAGACGTGCAAATGTCAATTTTGAACTTTTGACACGAAGGCTAGACCATAAGTGTGTAAACGGTGTTTGAATCCCTACCTTTTCGTGTCGTTGACAGTACGCGGAGGCACGTGATTAGTGAGAGAAGCTCCCTGCATTGTAGGACAGGCGCGTTCCCGATATGTACGGCAGACCAGGAGTTACCAGACAGGAGGACAGGGCGCTTGGCTTGGGCCGAGCTGATCGTTTTTATTTTCAACCTTGGGGGTGGTGAAAGGAAATCCTAGTTTTCTCTGCGGCCAGGGAGAGGTCGAGTTTGATGCAGCGCTGGCAGAATTCTGCCAGGGATTCTGCTGGTTAGAATATTGATTCCTTATGGGTAAGTCGCCAGTTGGGGAATCATCAATACATAAAGAGAAAAGAAAAATTATTGATGTGATTGATTTCAGAAAAAAATATTAGTAAAACGACATAGTGTAATGAGAGATATTTCGTAAAAAAAAATGTGTAATTCTTTGGATTTTTGTTTGTTTGTTTGTTTTTGATTGTTGTTGTTGTTGTTTGTGTGTTTTTGTTTGCTTGTTGTTTTTGATTATTTTTGAATACAAATCGTTTTTTTTTATAAATAATTTTGTGAAGAATTTACTTCATATATCCCCCAACTGTAGGTAGGAGTATGCTGGAAGCCGAATGCTACGAATTCGGGAGTAAAATTATGTATTATCATGTCTTGTTGTAAAATGTCTTAAAACAGTTAATTCAAACTTACATGTTCCACCACTTACGTTAGGACTCGGAGGTTTTTTTTCCAGAAAAAAAACCTCAGCGTCCAACTGTTGGAGACAACTACCAACCTCCTGGAAACCTAATTCCCGCTGGGGGGGAATTTTTTTGCAAAGGACATTTTTTTTCAAGGCAACTTCTAATGTTTGGAAAATAGAAACGAGAAATGTAGTAGTGTTGATGTATTGTGGATTAGAAAAAAAGAAAGAAAACGAGTTGCCTCTATGGTGTCATGCAGCTGCTGACAAACATGATGGAAAAAAGTGATGTACAACGTGTACGTACGAAAAAAAGCTATTTTGTGCTTGTTTAATGCATTATGAATGCTTGGTTGTCTTCGGTACAAGGGGCTCCTAAAAAGTGAATTCTTGTTTCCCCAGTCTCTCCTTTGGATGAATGGAGTAGAGGCGTGCGTATGCCGTGTGTGTGATTGAGTGTTTGCAAATGCCGGGTGTGTGTGTGTGTGTGTGTGCGTGTGTGTGTGTGTGTGTGTGTGTGTGTGTGTGCGTGAGTGGAGTGGATGCGTGCGTCCGTGCGTGCGTGCGTGTGTGAGAGAGAGTACGTGTGTGTGTGTGTGTGTGTGTGTGTGTGTGTGTGTGTGTGCGCGCGCGCGCGCGAGCGTGCGTGCGTTCTCTCTCTCTCACACACACACACACACACACACACACACACCACACACACACACACATACGCACGCACACACACACGCGCGCGCGCGCGCGCACGCACACATATTCAGGCACTCAGTCGCACAATCAAATCTTCAATCGCCAATCACAAAATTGAAGACTGGCACGCAGCAAATGACATCAAATGGAACTGTTCATTATGTGTATACAAACACACCATAATTATATCACTTACATAGTAAGCACACACAGTTGAACAGCCAACAATGAATTGTTGACATGATGACACAGTCAAACATCATTGTATAAGAAAAAAAAACAAAACAAAACCAAAAAGAGAACAGTACTCGTGCTCTCTTGAACACAGACACAATCTTGTGTGAATCATGTTCAGTGCAACGGTGTAATATATATACATTAGACGCTGGGATTAGATTCGACAAACAATGTCAAGAGGAGGCAATAAGCCTTATCCACTCACGTGTGTTTGGCTCACAAACTTATGTCTAGAAAAAAAAAAAAAAATATATAATATATATATATATATATATACATACATACATACATATATATATATATATATATATATATATATATATAAGTGCAGGCTACTACCAATTCTTCCCATCATTACATTACTGACTTGGCAAAGATTTACATTTCAAAAAAAAAAAAATTGGCGGGGGGGGGGGGGGGGGGGGGGGGGGGGGGGGGGGCTGGAGGGAGAGGAAGAAAATGAGAACATAAAAAATATAGAGAAATACAAATGTTAAACCATTCACTAGCAGCATATAGGAACCATTGTAATCCATCCTGAAGACCTCTCTCTCTGTCTCTGTCTCTCTCTCTCTCTCACTCTCTCTCTCTCTCTCTCTCTCTCTCTCTCTCTCTCTCTCTCTATATATATATATATATATATATATATATATATATATATATATATATTCAGCAAAAAACCGAATCATTCACAAACAATGAAAAACAAACCGATTCCAGAGGTGCAGTCTGGAACAACACAAAGCTTCCCGCCAGGTTTCAGAAGAACGACATCAGGTCACCACCAGCTCGAAGGGCAGAAGCTGTGCCACCTCAGTGCACCCACTGCCGCTCATTCCGACTCCACCCCTTCCACCCCCCACCCCACCCCCCCCCCCCACCCCACCCACAACCGCAGAGCCACAGCCAGGCCCGGCCCACCGCAGCCCCCCTGCACCGGCAATCCGCAGGGTAGCAGTCAATGTCAAGTCGTCAAGAGGCAACCCACCGGAGGAGACACTGCACTGCTGCCGAGTCACTTCGGTGGTGTTCAGTGGTGCCTGTTCTTATCTAACATACGCAGGACACCACCCATTAACCCCCCTTCTGATGACAATAATTGCTTAATCGCGGAGCCGGCGTGAGTGAGCTCTCCCTCCGGAGGGCGCGCCACAACGTCCGTTCAGCGACAGCCCCCATGGACTCGCCGATACCGGTGTCCATGATAGAATCAGACCAAAGCCTCAGACGTGGAGAGGACATCGAAACTGAGGTCACGTGAGAGCAGGGCGTGAAGGGCACACAGAATTTGAGACTTTTTTTTTATGCTGATCGATGAGAATGAGGATGATGAAGACGATGCAACGGATTTCCATTCCGGTCCGGGACTGTATGACTAGGCTGTACTCTACGCTTACTCTCATAGTATATCTCGGGGTCAACCAGGCCCGAGAGAGATACTGAAACCTGCAGTGTTGGCCAGGTAGCTTGAGCAACACTCTCAGAGACGCGTCCATTTTAGTGGATGAAACTCGCGACTGCTGCGTGGTCCCAGTCTTCTCAGTTGAGCCCGTAGCAAAATCAGCTCTGGGCAAGAGCCGGTCGGGGCCGGAAAATCCCACATGGCTCTGATGGGAATCGAACCCATGACCTCCCCAGCCGGGAGTCTGCGACGCTTACCACTTCGCCACGACGGCTGGTAACTGTTCCTATTTGCTTGAACAGGAAGAGGCTTGTTGGTCTGTGACCCACGCAACTGAACCGCCTCCACCTCCTATTTTACTATGGTGTGGAACAGAGACGTTAGTGGCATCTTCCACATATCTGCTGTTCTTAGAGCTAGGACAGGGTGCCACAGGGTTCAGCCCTCTATTTCAAAACAAACAAACAAACAACTAATCCAAAGTATCTGTAGCAAAAATGACACCGGATCACCGTTTCAGAGAATGTCGATTTTATAACATTAGACTTGGTGCTGGAAACACAATTCGGCGACATCTGCAACAAAGGCATGGCAATCTAAGATCTTGGCATCATGTCTGTCAAAGGTTGGTCCTAAGAATGCTTGAAATTGTAGAGAAAATACGGAGTCACAGACACACACACACACACACACACACACACACACACACACACACACACAAGCGCACACACACACACACGCACGTACGCGCGCGCGCGCGCGCGCGCGCACACACACACACACACACACACACACACACACACAAAACGTACATACACGCGCGCGCCCGCGCACACACACACACGCGCGCGCGCGTATGCACGTACACACACACACACACACACACACACACACACACACACACACACACACACACACACACACACACACAAAACACGCACACACACATGGACGTTGATGGCACGTGTATTTTCCAGAACTTACGACGAGATCTTGTTTCTTTGGTTAATTCCTTGATGATTAGTCCAATGGGCTCTTTTTTTGTAACAAGTGTTCCTACAGATATGAGCGCTTAACATTTTGGTTATACCAGATATCCTGTACTCCTTTATGTGTTAATACTTGCTTTGTGCTAATGTTCAGCCTAATTGTAAAGAATTTTAGAATGAATCACTATATACAGCTAACTGCCCTTAACAAATCTCTTATCGGTCCATCAACACACACACACGCACACATACACGCGCGCGCACACACACACACACACACACACACACACACACACACACACACACACACACACACACACACACACGCACGCATGCATGCATACGCACGCTAGTTCCCTAACTCTGTCTAAAATAACTTATGTGAATAGAATAAGACGTAAAACTGAAGAACGAACGAACACACACACACACACACACACACACACACACACACACACACACACACACACACACACACACACACACACACACACAAGCGGGCGCTCACGTGCGCTCAAGCACCCAAAACAGTCTAATTACTCGAGCTCTTTTACAGGCACACCTGGAGTGGAAAGCGGTGAGTAGGATATCGGCATGCATCGTACGTCGCCAGTTTATATATTTCAACGCATTCACTGACGAGAGTCAGGCCACTGCTACACAGTAAACGTCTTTCTTTAGAATAACGAACAAACAGGGCAACTCCTTCTCTCATAATGAAACGAACATGCCCCGCAACTCCCTAATGGCTGCTTGTATGACACCACATCCCCCTGGAGAGAAATTCCAACACCGAAAACACAGTACGGGTGCCGGAATAGCTCAGTTGGTAGAGCGCCGGACTCGTAATCCAAGGGTTGCGGGTTCGAATCTCCGCCGGGCCGTTTCGGTACAGGGGGATTTTTCCCTCGGAGTCAAGATTGGTTCTGACTCCATTTCCCATACAGTCCTTCGAATGAGACTATAAACCGAGGTTCTGTGTGTGTGAACGCACGCTCAACATCTTGCACACACGTAAAATCCCATCACCAACTTTCGGAAGAGAAGGCCAGTTTGGCCGTTGGTATGGATGACGCGTTACACATAGCATGCACCTTCCCCGAAGATGGTATATGGCTGCCTTAATGGCGGATAAAAAAAAAAACGGTCATGCACACAAAACTCCACTCCCTTTGTAGTGTAGATGGGATTAATACTTGCCTGTCCATATAGGGAGTGTCCGCAGGAGTATCAGCCTGCGTACGCAGAAAAAGAAGAAGAATACACTGTACAAACACAGAACCAACCCTCCTTGCCTGTTCTGTACTCTCTGTGTTGGCATTTTGCTGCCCAGGCGATTTGGAGTCGTTTGGAGTTAGGGGCGTACAATTCATTTCAACACGGGGAGAAAAAGAAAAGAGTTACCAAACTTGTTCGTTATTGCCCGGGTCTTGTTCCCACCGCCTCATTTAAAGATTCTTTGAAACTGCAAAAAGAAGAACCTAGCAACAAATTGGGGGTGGGTAGATACATATTGACGAAACTGAATCAATTATGAATAATAAGACAGAAAGGAAAGCAGCTGAAGACGAGGTGCTCTCTGCAAGTGTCATGTACTGCTATCGGCTGAGGGACCTGGTCGTTAGCGGATACTGTTGAACACATTTATTTTCTCTGCAGTGTCATGTACTATCGGCTGTCGTTAGCGGATACTGTTGAGCACATTTCTTCTCTCTGCAGTGTCATGTACTATCGGCTGTCGTTAGCGGAAACTGTTGAACACATTTCTTCTCTCTGCAGTGTCATGTACTATCGGCTGTCGTTAGCGGATACTGTTGAGCACATTTCTTCTCTCTCTGCAGTGTCATGTACTATCGGCTGTCGTTAGCGGATACTGTTGAGCACATTTCTTCTCTCTGCAGTGTCATGTACTATCGGCTGTCGTTAGCGGATACTGTTGAACACATTCATTTTCTCTGCAGTGTCATGTACTATCGGCTGTCGTTAGCGGATACTGTTGAGCACATTTCTTCTC
>JADBJO010008274.1:20000-21366 GCA_016801955.1 Conus betulinus | reverse complement strand
GGAGACATTTAAAAAATGTACATCTGTCAGATCACAACATTATATTAAAAAGTTATGTCAAAAAGAATTAAATACCTTTTCTGCTTACATGACTGAAAATTGTTTGCAAATATCAACTGAAAAAACACACACATGATGTTATTTAGTACTGGATCTGATCCAGTTAATATGCCTTTATTTCAAGTCCACGGTATACCCATCAAATATACAAAATTAGTGAAATTCCTTGGAGTAAATTTAACATCAAAGTTGTCATGGAATTTTCATATAGTGTGTATTCTAACAAAAGCTCGAAAAACTTTAATCTCTTAAGGATTATTAGCAAGCATGCTTGGACTCAGGACACAGGTACTCTTTTGCCACCTTTCTACTGCACTGGTTAGATCAAAATCAACGTATGCACATGAGGTGTTTTTTTCAGTGCACCCAAACACTTACTGAAAAAAACTTCAAAGTATTGATTCAAAGCATTTAAGATAGCCATGGGACTACCAGTCCATGCCTCTTGTACAAAAGCATACAGTGCTGCTGGGATATTACTACTGGAAGAGTATAGGAATCTTGCACGCACCAAATTGTTGTAAGTTCTACTATAGACCACAATATAGGCCCCGAAATGAATATTAAATCGGACACGGATTTTCCCAAAAGCGTTAAAAATATATCATCTCAAACGACTCTAGGAACATATACTTCCTCGATTTTAGAATCCTCAGATCTCAAACTAACATCTATTGCAAAAAGATATATTGTGTCTCCTGTCCCTCCGTGGAAACTAATACGAGCACATTTTGATATTGTCCCTCCGTGGAAACTAATACGAGCATTTGACAGATTTAACAAGGCTGGAAATACTAATTTGTTATTACCCAGTATCAAAATGCATTGGCATGATCACTATTCCAACCATTTAAAGATATACACTCATGGATCATTAATCAATGAACATGCAGGTGCAGCATACATTATCCCAGGCCTTAACAAAGAAAAGTCTTATTATCTCTGAAAAAAAAACAAATCTATATTCACTGCTAAGTTAACTGCTATAATTATGGCTTTAAAAGTTTGTTTGTTGATTACCCTCAAAATTTATTTAAAGTTTTATATGTGTAATTCCAAGTCAGTTCTTACTGCAGTGAAGAGTTTTAAATTAAAAGTTCGACCTGAGATGATCACTGAAATAAATAACTAAGTCCATTTCCTCTCAGGCAGATACACTGAAATAACACTTCTTTGGTGCCCTCCCACTGTGGGTTATATTACAATGAACAGGTTGATGTTCCGGCAAAGAGAGGAGTAAAACGATCATCAGATTCGCATTTTTTTTAAACTTCTCTATATCAGTGCAAGAGTGCTATACTTTAGC
>JADBJO010008274.1:12500-15000 GCA_016801955.1 Conus betulinus | reverse complement strand
GTTTTTTTGTGTTTCTTCCCCCAAAAACAGCAATTCACCACCCAGAGTTGATGTCAACTCCAAACCACCCACCACCTAACAGCCTAACATACCACCACCACCACCACTACACCGTCAATCCATCATCAGGACCAAGGGAATGTCCGCCCTATCAACTGGAAGAGCTCCCGGTTATGCGGTTGGAAAAAACTGGTTCATCTTGCGGATGACCGGCAGCCGGATGTCCGGGTGCTTCCGTCCCTTGCTGGCCCCCAGGCATTTCTCCCCAGGTGGCGTTGACGTGCATGCAGTAGAAGCCCCGCGTGCTGTTGAAGTACAGCCGGCTGTAGTCGACGCGGTGTTGCAGGCCCAGGAAGGTCTCGATCTGCCGGATCTCCCTCACGGGGTCGGTGATGAGGCCGTCCCCGTCCACCACGTGGATCTGCCCTCTGGGGGAACAGGCTGGTCCAGTGTCTGAAGTGGTGATGGTACATGCTGATCTGCACCGCTTTGTAGCGCGCGTTCACGCTGCCCGTCTCCCTGTCGATCACGATGTCCTCAAAAGCGTCCAGGCTCTCGTTCTTGGACAGTTTGTTGTAGAAGATCTGCGTGTAGTCCGAGACGGTGCGGGTGGTGGGATGCCTCAACAACACGATCAGCTTGATGGAGCTGTTCATGCGGTGCACGCGGCTGGGCGCCAGGGGCGAGATGAAGTAGCCCGGGGTCTTCTCCACCGTGATCTGATGAGGCAGCGAGCGAGGCATCAGGCGCCTGTACCACTCTAAACCCAGCCGGTACCTGTCGTCATCGTTGAAGAAGTGCATCTCGTCTCCCGCCGTGACGATGTCCGGGTGCAGGTCCAGGAACTCCAGCAACGCGCGCGTGCCGCACTTCCGCACGCCGATGATGATGCATGACGGGAGACGTTGGATCAGGCCGGCCCCGGTGACGTTGAGGTGCAAGCGGCCCTTGTCCTGCTCCTCCTCTAGCAGCTTCCTGAAGCCTGATCCGGAGCGTGTGGTGAGCAGCAGCGGGGTGTGCTGGAGATGCAGCGAGGTGCACAAGGAGGTCATCAGCACGTAGAGGAAGGCGGCCAGGGAGAGCACCACCCCGAGCCACGGCCGACACCGGCGGAGGGACACGCGACCCATCATCATCATCATCCTCCCCTGACCTCTGAACCCCCCCAGAGACCTCGGGGTCTTCGTGGAGGAAGTACTCTTCTTCCTCCTGCTGTCGTCACCACCGCTACCCACCACCACACAGCGGCCGGGTCCACATCCCCTGTTCACGATCACCACACGAACTCCACGAAGAGAAGGAGGAGGGAGGAGGAGGAGGAGGAGGAGGAGGACGACGACGACGACGACGACGGCGACGACGACGATGACAACGATGACGTGGAAGACTGATGAGGAGGACTTCCAGCTACATCCTGGCTCGGTGCTTCCGACACGTCGTTGACGAGGGAATCTGGGAAGAATCTGTCGCTTCCTAGACACAGATCCTTTGCAAACGGCTCCCCGGAGAAAGCCGGCAGTGTGAGACGACCTAGGAGGTGCCTGCCCACCACACCCTCCCCCCACACACTGCTGACCAGCCGTGACCGCTCCTCTCACGTCCCCACGCAGCCAGGGGAGAGAGTCCCCTGCGCTGACGTCACCCTCGGGGGCACCTTGCTCATCCCAGCACGGGCCGACGGCGAGGGCCGCCCCCGTTCGGGGCTGCCTGTTGTTCCCCAGGTGACCAGTCCCGCGCTCCTGAAGACGGACGAAGAGGAGGAAGCTCGATGCAGAGGCGCAGACGGCAGAAGAAGAAGACCGAAGGAAGAAGAAGAAGAAGAGTTGCAGGGTGGTGGGGGTGGTGGGGGTGAGGAGGAGGAGGTGAGGGAAGGGGACGGTGGGCGCGGGGCATCACGGGACAGCCTCTGTCCCCCCGCCTCTCTCTCATCACTGCTCTCTGGTATCATCTGCACACACACACACAGGACGATGAATCTGTGAATCAGACGACGACGACGAGGAGGAGAAGGAGGAGAAGGAGGAGCAGGAGCAGAAGTAGGAGGAGAAGGAGAAGGAGAAGGAGGACGAGAAAGAGTATGAGGACGAGGAGAAGGAGTATAAGGAGGAGAGGAGGAGCTGAAGGAGGAGGAGGAGAGGAGGAGGAGGAGCACAAGGAGGAGGAGGAGAAGAAGGAGGAGTATAGGGAGGAGGAGAGGAGGAGGAGAAGGAGGAGGAGGAGGAGGAGGAGGAGCTTGAGGAGGAGGAGGAGGAGGAGCTGAAGGAGGAGGAGGAGGAGCTGAGGAGGAGGAGGAGGAGGAGGAGGAGGAGGAGGAGGAGGAGGAGGAGGAGGAGGAGGAGCTGAAGGAGGAGGAGCTGAAGGAGGAGGAGCTGAAGGAGGAGGAGGAGGAGGAGGAGGAGAAGGAGGAGAGGAGGAGGAGGAGGAGGAGCTGAAGGAGGAGGAGGAGGAGGAGGAGGAGGAGGAGGAGGAGGAGAAGGAGGAGGAGGAGGAGGAGAGGAGG